>JAYESA010000004.1:12182002-12189502 GCA_036927795.1 Iris macrosiphon
GAGTAAGAGACAAACATTAACTAAAGTAAAGCAGTAACTCTATATATATTTTTGCATGCAGTTTATTTCTTTTATCATATCTTGTAGTGAATTAACATAGAACTAAGGAGCATGCAACTGAGTAGACTAGTGATCATTTTATTAGACGTGCAGACTAAATAATTCATTGAAGGGCCTAACCCACTCACTAATTGAATCGAATGAGAGAATGGGGAAGCCTTATGCAATGGTCACTCCTTGGTTATGCGTCCAATAATTGCAACCATACTTGGTTAGCATCCTTCGATCTCTTTCTCTTACGATTCGAAAAGAATGCACAAGCGAGAAAAGCGAATCATGAAATCCAAGTGATCGAAAGTAAGAAAAAACACAAAGCAACACAAAACCAAGCAACAAAAAAACCAACGAAAACTCCTGGACTCATCTCAATAGAATCCGTTCCATCAGTTTGAAGGGTTCATTGCATTTCGTCCGTGTTGATTTGGTGGTAAGGTTTCCCTAGACTTTATTCTCAACCGAGTCAAAGTAACAAGTGTTCCATTAGTAACCCGCTAGGAGCTGGACATTACATAATACCCTACTGAGAAAAAGTTTTGTCCTCGAAACTTAAGAGATCAAGGAGTCAAAGATTAAGGTATCAAGAGATCAAAGGAATCAGACTCACCAACATCGTGCTCACTCACATCGCGCTCAATATTCAGCTGATACACTCTAGACCTTCCTATCTGTTCAGTCTGTTTATTGGCTTGAGCTGGGGCGGGATTCTGATTCTGCCCACGTTCTGTATTGTTATTTCAATTCTGCGGTACTGGCCTCCTAGTTGGAAAATATCAGAGTTCGTGGCCTAGTTGTCCACATTTGAAGCATAACCTGTTGAGGAAATGACAAGCTTCTTTAGTATGACCGTGATGGCCGCAATAACTGCATACTTTTCCAGGGTTCTCATCTGTATCGATCGTCTTCTCACCATCGCGGTATCTTTTTGCAGTAGAATTTTGATAAGCTGGTGCCTTTTCTAGAGCACTTTGCGGCATGAACTAGTCATTCTGTACTACTGCCTCAAAAGCCTATATGTACAATGTACACTCTTGGTTCATCACCTCCTTTCTCAGGTTATCATTCAGTCCTCTTTTGAACCGATGTGTATGGGTCCTCTCATTAGGAATCATTGAGCTAGCGAACTTAGCAAGCTTGGAGAATTCTGACTCATAATCTTCGATGGACATGTTCCCTTGCTTAAGTTTGGTAAACTCATCTTCTTTTCTCTGCTTGACAGCCGGTGGAAGATATTGTGCAAGGAATGCATCTTTAAACCTCCCCAAGTGATTTTACAGTCGCTGCACCTTGTGGCAAGATCTAGCTTCTTGATCTGCCACCAATCGTGTGCACGTAACCGCAGCTGCATGGCTGCACACGCCACCCTCTTATTTGTAGGTATTCCAGCAAACTCAAATAAGCCCTCCAACTTGACGACCCAGTCCATTACCTTATCTGCTGCGGCCCTGCCTTTGAACTCTGGAGGGTTCAACTTCAGAAACTCGGTGCCTTTAAAGGTAGACTTTTTGACCACTTGTGGTGGTTTATCTGCTTCTGCTAGGCCAGCTTCTAGAGGCGTGGGTGCAGCTGCCATAGGTGTCGCAGCGGTTCCTGATGCACCACTGTTGGCCACCAATGTTGTTACTATTTGAGTCAATGAGTCAAGCTGTTGTTGTTGTACCAAGGCTCTAGCATCAGCCCGTTGCTGCTGATCTTTGAACCTTTTCAGTTAGGCCTTATATCGATGATTCTGATTCTCGAACATAGCAATCAGCCTATCGATTTGGTCATCGTTCACCCTCGCTGCGTGCGATGTCCCTTGGTTACCTGTTTTAGTCATCTTGCTACAAAATAGAGTAGCTTGCATTAGTCTTATAACGTATTATGGACTTATTGCATGGGACGTTAGATTTTTATACTTTTCAAGATCGGGATATTAACACCTTAAATTTACTTATATAGATTCACAACCATTTTTGAAATTTAGGACTTTTGAAACCACTTGAAAACTTAGATCATTTTTAAAAACGATATTTGAAGAGGCCAAGGACGTAAAGTCGTGCTCTGATATCACCTGTCATGCCCTAGTCCCATAAGGGCCGATCGTCCTCGCTTGGTTCCTACGGAACCGATCGTCCTATCTTGGGCGCGATGTCGTGCAAGCCTAATTTGCGCTTGCACCAGGCATAGTACGTGCACAAGACACAAGTTAGACAAATATACATATATAGGCACAAAATAAAAATTCAGAGAACCAAAGTTGAACACAATTGATAGGAACACAAAATACTTCTTTATTGAATACTTTAAGATTGGATTACAAAGTACTTGCTTGGCTTAGTTACAAAATACGCCATAGATGGCTACATTCCTTTTTACAAATCCAAAACTAGTTATAACACTGTCACGCCCCAGTCCCAAAATACGTAGGACTAGGAATATGTAACACGCCAGCCGTATGTATATGAACTCCAATATATGGAAACCATACACACACGTACGCTGTACATGAATATCCAATCCACCAGTGGTAATATACTATCAATAAGTCACACACAATCTATATCTCATTCACAACACAAATAAATAAATAGGAAATAAATAACTGAATATCAAATAGGAAGTCTCAAAGTATGATAGTCGAATGGAAACAAATCTACTACAAATTGACTATACTAAAACTACTAAAAGAGAGAAGAGATCAACTCAAATATAAGATAAATGTCCACAAAAGAAATAGCAACTAAAAAATCCATCTGCTGCGATGAATCAAAGGTACTCCGAAGGTAAGACCTCCTCAGTCTGGTAAGAAGCGTCAGGTCCAGGTCCGTACTCCTGTGGATACTCCTGTCCGTCTATATCTGGAAAGGGAACAGGTCCTCAGACGGACATAACAAGATACATAGAAACATGCCAATAAAGTACTAAAAATAAACATCCAACAGGGTTGCCTAACCGTCTAAGTGAATGCAGTTTGAGAACAACTTTCCAACAAGTGGGCTATCTGGCCAAAAATGGGATTGGCATGATTCTCTTGGAGATTCAGGGGCCTAAAAAGTATGACATTTTTTGAACCTCAGAGGCCGCCAGGTAATATAGGGGTCATCACGACCACGCATCTCCGGCGGAGCGTGCGGGTTACATAAAAAGGAAAGTGCAAAGGAGCCTAAATGCCTTACTTGTTGTTTTCCCCACCCCATGCTCTAAGTATATCACATCCATGATACGATGATACCTCTAAATAACTGCCAGGTCTACTAGCATGCAAAGTTTCTATCAGCAGTTATTCCTATCCGTCGTACGACCTGTACGTACCGGTGGCCAGCCGAATACGCAAGGCTGTGTCCTACATGTGACTCACACTCGTGTAAGAACAGTTTCATGGCCAATGAAACATAAAATGCCTCATGATAATGGGGTGGTCTCATAAACTAGGTCAACATGCATGTATATAAATAAAAACAGAATACGACGTCGCCGTCGTTGCACCCAAGTTTTCTTGGAAGTGCAGTTTATATAGCAGTTAAAATAAATAAACTAAACAGAAAAAAAATAAATGCATGCATCATATAGAATATAAATTACAGTACAATGGCAAGGTATACTTGCCTGGCAAACAATCTGTATAGAGTAAGTGTCCAGATGTCAAGGACACAGGATCATAAACTAAGGCCTCCGAATAAACATCTCCGGATGCTGAAATAGACATCACCAACATTTCCAAAATCAGTGAGATAGCTAGAAAACACTATCCTTTCGTCCAATTTGGATACAGGGGCAAAACGGTAATTTTGGGTCAAAGCGGGATCCAATTGTGGTCCACTTTGCACCGAAAAGCATGCCAGAGGTAAATGTCTCTAAATAGGATAATTATAGGTCAAATAAACTCTAAATGTCAATATGAACTCAACGGTATGTCCAATTTTGGATCTCGGTTAGCCGAACACAAATTCGCCCAAAAAGTCAACCGTGGGGCCCGTAAATAGACGGTTTGGTCAACTATCTCAGAATTATGTAAAAATTGGATCACATAACTAGCACGATATCACGAGTCCAATGGTGCAAGCTTTGTCGCATTCTGACGAGCGTACAATAAATGGTGCGGGGCTTTGCAAAAGTCACTATACGGGGACTTTTTGCGGATACGGGTTGATTTCGATGCGCACACGCGGCCAAATCAGTTTCTGCAAAAATCCCACACGTCTGGACATACCATACGTGCCTTTCGGTGCAATTGGTATACGACAGGACGGTCCCGTTTGGCGGAGCGCTCCGTATCGTAAATTTTAAAGGTTTCGAAAACAGTTTTTCGTGATTTTTAACCCAAATTAATTCTGCATATAACACCATATAAAATAATATAATTGACAAAAAATAATCTCGGTTACATGGTCTTCACATATCAAGAAGAAAATCTATGTTTGGATCTCTATGGTGGGAGATACGAGTCCGTAAACATTGATGGTTACAGTAGTTTTCTGAAATTAAAAGTTGTCATTTTTCTCCAACTTGGTCTCGATTTTTACCTAGGGTTATGTGCTGATCGAAAGAAACTAATAGACAGTATTAAAAGAGAGATGGGTCATGAACATACCGGTGAAGACGGGATTAAATTTGGTCGAGCGATGGAACAGGAATCGGTGCGTGAACAGGGCTAAGCTGCTGTTACTTTCCTGAGCGGTGCTCGCGGTCGCGGACGCGGGTCGAGCGGCGGTGCTGGACGGCTGCTCCGACGGCGGCGGTGTCTTTGGTGGTCTGCGGCGCAGGTCGTGGAGGAGGGTGGATGGTAAGTTTAGGGTTAGGGTTTATAAATATGTAAAGTATATATATATATATAAGATGAGATGGGTCAGGGGGAGAATACCCGCGCGGTGGGGGGGGGGGGGGGTTCAGCAGAATGCTGCTGCTGTTGGGATTTAGGGGTTTAGGTGGGTTAGGGTCGTGGGTTTTTGGTTTAGGAGTTAAGGGGTTTAGGTCTTTGGGTGGGGGTTTTAGCTACTGTGGGTTTGTTTTTCATTTTTTTTCTTTCCTTTTTTTTTTCTTTTTTTTCTTTTTTTCTATTCTTTTCATTTATTAATAAATATATATATATATATATATATATATATATATATATATGTGTGTGTATATATATATTTTAAAAATTTATATTAGTGCATACAAATACTCTATCAACCATCCACAAGGTCTCCTACATAAAATCAATTAAGGTAAAATAATAGTTGCTCCATAAATCTCTAAATGCATAATTATCTAGAAATAAAAATTTAATAAATTCTATATCTTCTAATTAACTAATAAATACCATAAATAAATAAATAAATAAATTAATTAATTAATTAATAGGTTTTTAAAAATTAGGGGTTTTACAAACACCCATACATTATGTCCTTGTAGTAGGACCCAAAATCAAAATAACAAGCAAAAGAAGAGCTTGCACACAGGAGAGGAAAGCTAAGGAAGCAGCACGAGCACGGTTCCGCTAAATGGATGCACTAATACTGGTTCAAAATTCTCGCCAAGCTCTCGCTACCAGAAACTGGAGATTTGCCGACAAACGTGGGTCAGAATTACACTATGTACTGGTGAGCGACCGTGGCCAATCTCACCTAGAAATCCACACTAAGTAAACATGTGAAGGTAGCATTATTAGGTGATATTTCTAATTGTCTAGTTTCTTTTTAACAATTTATTCAAAGAAACATAAACGAAAATTGAACTATGCATATGATAATTTCTTATCATGGCTGAATGGTTATCCCTGCAGCTGATACACAAGTTAGCAATAATTTGCATATGTAAATATAACTTATGTATCAATCTTGGTATCAAATAATAGGTACAGAAGAAGGTAAACCTAGCATGCGATCTAACTATATGATGGCCCATGAGTTATCCCACTGATGGACAACAACACCCCCATAGATCCCGTCGGACCGGAACATCAGGGTGCTCTCACAATCTTCTTCGGACCGACCGATTCCCAGTACCCCAAGAATTATTCGAGAGACTATTTATCTTGTATACAAGTTTTTCGAGACCAATGCATGACAAGCAACAACCACCTTTCAAGCCCCAGTCCCGTAAGGGCCGATCGTCCTTGCTTGGTCCCCATGGAACCGATCATCCTCGCTTGGGTGCGATGTCGTGCAAGCCTAAGTTACGCTTACACCAGGAATAGTACCTACACAAGAAACATGTTAGACAAATATACATATATAGGCACAGAATAAAAATGTAGAGAACCAAAGTTGAACACATTTGATAGAAACACAAAATACTTCTGTAATGAATACTTGAAGATTATATTACAAATTACTTGCTTGGATGAGTTACAAAATATGCCATAGATGGCTACAACTCTTTTTACAAACCCCAAACTAGCCACAACGTCCATACATTATGTCCTTGTAGTAGGACCCAAAATCAAAAAACCAAGCAGAAGTAGAGCTTGTACACAAGAGAGGAAACTAAGGAAGCAGCACGAGCACGGTTCCGCTGGATGGATGCGCTAACACTGGTTCAAAATGCTCGCCAAGCTCTCGCTGCCAGAACCTAGAGATTTGCCCACAAACGTGAGTTAGTACTACAATATGTACTGGTGAGCGACCGTGGCCAAACTCACATAAAAATTCATACTATGTAAACATGTGAAGCTAGCATTATTAGGTGATCTTTCAAGTTGTCTAGTTTCTTTTTAACAATTCACGCAGAGAAACATAAACTAAAATTGAACCATGTATATGATAATTTTTTACCCTGGCCGAACGGTTATCCCTGCAGCAGACACACAAGTTAGCAATAATTTTCATATATAAATCTAACTTATGTATCAATCTTGGTATCAAATAATAGGTATACAAGAAGGTAAACTTAGCATACGACCTAACTATATGATGGCCCATGAGTTATCCCACTGATGGATAACAACACCCCCTAGATCTCTTGGGACCGAAACATCAGGGTGCTCTCACAATCTCCTCCGGACCGACCGATTCCCAGTGCTCTAAGAATCGTTCGAGAGACTATTTACCATGTGCACAAGTTGTTCGAGACAAATGCATGACAAGCAACATCTATCAGATAAAAACTATTAGGATGTACCAAACATGAACAAGCATATCACTATCTAATAGCCACACTCTCCTAGATCTCGTAGGACCGGAATATCAGGACGGGCTACTACTCTCTTCTCTTTTAATCTTTTACACGGAACACAATAACTAACCATAAAAGGTTCAATACATGATTTAGTGGCGCAGCAGGTGAGTAAGAGATGTCACTACCCAATTCTAGAAAATAAGATTTTTTTTTGGTAAATTATGTATTAATTATAATTAATTATATTTATATTTAATTGAAGGTTGTATTATTTTTCTATTGGTTGTTTTATGGTTTTGGCTAGTCTGGACCCATGTCAGACCCTAGTGGACCCATGTCCGACCCAACCAACACCCTTGTGAG
>JAYESA010000004.1:12194502-12459823 GCA_036927795.1 Iris macrosiphon
AGTAGCATCAAATAATCTCTTCAATGGTAAGAAGACGACTATGCAGTTTAGGCACAAAGTACTAAGTGAGCACATCAAGGATGTCATCATTATGGTAGTTGATGTTCGTTGCCAGGTGATTCTATCAAATTCATTCACGTAAGATACTATATTAAATGAGCACATTGAGGATGGCATCATTTACAGTATTTGATGATCAGAGCTTGGAGGGTATGGCTGTCATGCCCCAGTCCCAAAATACGTTGGACTAGGAACACGTAAGCATGCCAGCCGCATGTATATGCCAACTCCAATATATGGAAACCATAACACATGCGTACGCTGTAATATGAATAATAATTCACAAGTGGTATATAATTATCACAAGTCACAGGGCATAACTAAATCACATCCACAGAAATCAATATAAATAAATAACCAATAACTATGTAACTAAATCTCAATGTGAAGTATCATAGAAAGATAGTCGGGTGGAAATAAATCTACTGCCAAACTAGAATATAAAAGAAACAATACAAGTACATCTATTAATAAGCAATCAGGCTCGAAGAGAAAACCTCCTCGAAATATAAGTGGCAAGTCCGGATCCATGCCCCTGCGAATACTCATGAACATCTACACCTGAAAAGGGACCAGGTCCTCAGAGGAACATAACAAGATACATAGAAGCATGCCAATAAAGTACTGAAATAAACATCCATTGGGTCGCCTAACCATCTATGTGAATGCAGTTTGAGAATAATTTTCCAACAAGTGGGCTGTCTGGCCATAAATGGGATTGGTATAATTCTCTCGAAGAATCAGGGGACTACAAAGCATGTCGTCTTTTGAACGCCAGAGGACGCCATTAATATAGGGGTCATCACCGCCACGTATCTCCGGCGGATCGTACGGGTTACAAAAAGAAAAGTGCAAAGGAGCCCAAATGTCTTATTTGTAGTTCTTTCCACCCCATGCTCTAAGCATGTCATATCCATGACACGATAATACCTCTAATAACTGCCAAGTCTTCTAGCATGCAAGTCCCTAACATCAGTTATCCCTAACGCACGTCCCTTACGTACAGAAGGCCAGCCTGTCATGCAAGTCCGTGTCCTACATGAGACTCACACTCGTGTAACTGCTGTATCACGGCCAATAAAATCTAATGATGCTTCCAAGTTATGTGGTGGTCTCATAAAACTAGGTCAATGCATATACATAATAAAAATATATCACGACGCCACCGTCGTTGCACCCAAGTTTTCTTGGACGCACAGTTTATATAGCAGATAAAATATATCAAATAAATGACAAAAATTAAGATGCATGCAACATATGAAATATGAATTACAGTACAATGTCAAGGTATAATTGCCTGGCAAGAAAGCTGCGTAGTACCAATAGTCTACTCCTGAAGTCGCGCAGAACAATCCAATGGGTCCTATATACATATAATATAATATAACATAATATAATATAATACAACATCAGCCATTATACTAACCAATACACAACCACAATTATACTAAACTCAGAGGGTACGCTAGGGGTGACATTGGTCAACTAGCAGGGTAAATTGTGCGTCTAACTACGCGGATGTCAAGTCTTCAAATGCTGTATCAAAAACAGATAGTCAACTAACATGTGTCTAAGCCAGTACGTCGGTGTACACAAGGAAGACAATTCTCTAATATCAGGGTCACTTGGTCAAACGTAAATACGGGATAATCCACAGTGTCCTAGGGTCGTACAATATAAATACATACATAGTCATTCTTAGCATTATCATTTAATTACTTATACATATATATATATATATATATATATATATATATATATATATATATATATATATATATATATATATATCAAACTAATATTATGTGCATACGCACACATACGTACGAGCACACTAAGTTAACTGACACAGTCTGCAATCACACCAACCAACTAACCTGAACCAATATACTAACCTAGATGTTATTCACACAAGCACACATAAAATAAAAGGAGAGGGATAGGTTTGAACCTCGGGGTTAGCGTGCACGGGCATGAGGATCGGGGGTGACTACTGCAGGTTGTCTTCGGTGAGGGTGACGGGTCCACGATGACGATGATGCTGTCGATGTGGATAATGATGGTGATTAGGGTGATGATGATTATTATGATGATGATGATTTTGTTGATGATGGGGATGATGATGAGAATATTAATGGTGATGTTGATGATCATGATGATGGGGATGATGATGAGGATGTTAATGGCCGGAGGCTGCCGGAGTCCGGCGGGGAGGAGGAGGCTGAGCAGGAAGAGTAAGGAGGATAGGGAGAAGGGAGAGGTGTCAAAGGTGGTGATGATGGGAGGAGTCCGGCGAGTGCAGAGGGAATGAGACAGTGGGCAGTGGGGGTGGTCGATGTGCAGGGAGGAGATGAAGTTGGGTCCAACTGTGGTGGTTGATTCAGGCGAAGGAGGAGGAGATCCAGCGTGGGGCTCAGTCGAGGAGGAGGGGAGGAAGTCGAGTTCGGCATGGCATGGCGTGGAGAAGTCGAGGAGAGTCGAGAAGAGGCGGTCGGGGTTCATGGGGTAGAGTTCATCGGTGGCGTGGAAGTTCAGGCGATGGCGTGGGTTATGGTGGCTGTCAATGGCGGGGAGGAGGATGAAGAAGAGATCAGGGAGAGGGGTGGTGGTGCTTTAGGCGAGTCAAAGAGGAGAACAGGGAGGTCGAGATAGCGGAGGTCCGGCGGGTCGGAGGTTTAATGGTGGTGATAGGTTGTGCAGATGATGGCGGGTCGAGGGGAGTCCGGCGGATGGAGGAGAAGAAGATGAATAGGAGGTCGGGATGGCAGAGGGATGAGGCTGGGGAGATGGTGATGCGGTGTTGCCACGGCGGTTGGGAGCTGCTCCGACGGCTCGGGAGAAGGAGGAAGAAGGTGAATAGTAGAGGGGAAATGGGTCGGCTGAAATAAAGTTGGTTTTGGGTTTTGTTGAATAAATAGAAAAAGGAAAAAAATATATAAATAGGTAGAAAAAGTAGGGTTTGATGTTGACCTAGGGGGTTGGGTTGGTCAACATCCTACTTGGAGTGAACTTGGCTTCCCATGGGGATATTTGGAGGGCTAGGATTTGCATTGTTTAAAATGCAAGGCTAGGATTAGATGAGGGATGATGTTGTGTATTGCACATTCCGAAAATCATGTAGAAAATTTATATGACCAAATAATGAAGGAAAAGTGGGTTTCTTCACGTGTTGTGTCCAATGGTATGGACACCTCAATGCACTTTTGCATAAAAGTGCCCAATAATTAGAAAATTGCACAAATATAGAAATTAGATTAATTTAATTAAAATTAATGCACATGGTGTTCTAAAATTAATTAGAAATACATGGGATTAAAATTAGGTGCGACGCAAGTGTCATGGACATAGAAGACTCAGGATAGAATATTTCCATAATTTGGGTTGCACAAAATGGGTCAAGATTGTGTCTCCAATTTCGATTGGAACGCACAAAGATACAAAGTTGGATTTATATAGAATTAAACATAATCGTTTGTGACAAATATTGTGTGACTAAAATGAAGCACAAATGGACATAGTTTATGAGTTACACAAGAATCAGAATAGAAGACTGGCACGTCTAGGATAAGGGTATAAAATTTGTAGGAAGGCAAGGGCTAGTGTAGTGCTCCAATTATCGAAGCAATGGTACGGTGCACTAAGTGATATAAATATTATAAAATTATCTAAAAATAATATTCTATTTATAATTGGATTCAAACTAGCTCTAGTCTCACTATCTAAGCCAAGTATGCCTTATTTTGGGTGAGGGGGTTTACAATCTACCTAACTTAAAATATTTTTGTTCTCGAAATAAAAATAAGGCATGGTTCTCTCTACCTAATCTTACTTGATCATACCCTAAAAAAAATTTACTCAAGTTAATAATGCAGCTTCTACCCAACTTAGAAATTACCCATCTATCACATAAGGCTATATATTTAAGAAAATTATTTCTTAATTTACTTAGTAGTGTTATTCAATCCTCAAAAATTTTAACACCAATATATCACATATGATATGCCCTTAATTACGAAAAAATAGTCACCAAATAATGTGATTGGCCTATGGAGTATATCTAGTACTCTCTGTGTATTAAACTTATACCAAGCACGAGGTTCATCTTTCAGAAATAGGGGAAGACGAAGAGCAATAATAAAGAATTCAAGGGGGGGTAATAGAATACAAGTATGTGTTTCAAGGCGATTAGAGAATTCGAGAGGGAGTGGTCAAGGCAGTTGTGGATTAAAATTCTATTTGGTAAATTCCTATTCACATGCTCATATTAGCACAATTATGTAACTAATATGATATGCTCGAAGATGTCTAAGGACAAGTATATTCGTCTACTAGTCAACTATATATCTTAATCCACGTAAAGTAGTCATGCGAAGAGCGAACCAAGCGCACTATGGTTAGCTAGACCATAATACACTGATTCTGATTTAGACAATGTATTAGTAGGCATCCCCAATAACACATATGTCATGAACAAGCTCGATAAAAGAATAAGCTTACAAAACTAGGCTATAATAGCATCATAAGTCGAGGTAGTACAAAAAATATAAATACTCTGGATTATGATGAAAGAAGGTACAAAATAATTCAAATTTACCAAGAAGATGAGACTTATCCGGTGTTGTGCCTCTACAGTTGTCATACAGCTCCTGTCTAAGTCTCTAATCGACCAAATGGGGATATGGGCTTCTAAGTTCTACAGTCTGGATAAACACTATCGTCTTATGCTAGCATACAATTAGTGTCATTCAGTTACACTTCATCAATGGGTCAAAAGGACTATATAATACTAGGTTGTAAGGCATACTACCCAACTTAAAATAATAACTAATACTGTACTGCCTTAAGGATAAAGTAGAAACTCCTTTTAGGGTATATGAGAAATAATCTTGGTACTTATTAGGGTATCCTATTGTATTATATAGGTAATTTTTATCTTAAGTCTTTAATCATAGTGCTTATAGAACAAAAGCGTTAATATTAAGAATGGAGAAGTTACTGGCTCTCAAGGAAAGGAGGATATAAATTGTATTATGGTGTGGGTACAAATTACGTAATTTAAAACTAAAAATAATCATCAAATCACGATCTAAAAGAATAACTCAAACTATCAAGTTCTAACTACCAAGCACAGAAATTCAAAATTCAAGATTACAACTATAATCCTAGCAACTATATATCCTTAACATAAAAGAAAATTACTTGGCCTATAATCAGAAAGGTTAGGTAGCACGAATCGAAAGATGAAGAAAAGAAAAACATAATTAGTCGTCGCACAAATAGCGAGCGTTAAGGTTTCAGAGGAACGAGATATGAAATTAAATAGAGATCCTCTTGATAATATCAAGGTTTCCTAAGGGGAAGGTGGTATGCTAATATCTGTGTTCGAGGTATGATCAAGAGAAATGTTATATTCATTGCTCTTGGCTTTCTAAGGTATTGTCTGCTAATATCAAGAAAAGTTAGGTTTAGTCCTAATATTCAACCTTGGATTTCTATTGGTTCCTCAATACTAGGGACAAACAATATGGTCAAATTTTTAACTAACTCTAGTAGTATCTATACTACTCTCAAGCCTTCATAAATATATCAAGGGGTAATGGTAAATCAATCTACAGGTAAGGGATGCTAGGGTTCATTAGGTATTCTAAACTTAGTGATGTGCCAATATTCTAGTTGTATTCTTAGTAGAAACGTTACCCTAATTATCATCATAACAACAAGGATTCATATATTCTAGCAGAAGTCTACACTCAAGGAACTATTAGGAAAGTACATAAATCAAGCAAGATACAATTATTCAAATAGAACAGATTGAATAGGATGTGAGTTATAGTCAATTATGGATGAGATCCTATACTCTAATCCTAGGTGCATGCTTGCTCGGTACAGCAACGTAACCGAGAAAATATGCTCTCGACCTGCATGGGCCACCACAAAAAATATGTCATGCCACAGTCCTAAAATACGTAGGACTAGGAACACGTAAGCATGCCAGCAGCATGTATATGGCAACTCCAATATATGGAAACCATAACACATGTGTACGCTGTAATATGAATAACAATTCACAAGTGGTATATAATTATCACAAGTCACAGGGCATAACTAAATCTTATCCACAGAAATCAATATAAATAAATAACCAATAACTATGTAACTAAATCTCAATGTGAAGTATTAGAGAAAGATAGTCGGGTGGAAACAAATCCACTGCCAAACTAGAATATAAAAGAAACAATACAAGTGTCATGGACAATGGTGTGGACACCTCATGTGTTGTGTCCAATGGTGTGGACACCTCAATGCACTTTTGCATAAAAGTGCCCAGCAATTGGAAAATTGCACAAAGATAGAAATTGGATTAATTTAATTAAAATTAATGCACACGGTATTCTAAAATTAATTAGAAGTATATGGGATTAAAATTAGGTGGGACACAAGTTTCATGGACATAGAAGACTCGGTATAGAATATTACCTTAATTTGGGTTGCACAAAATGGATTAAGATTGTGTCTCCAATTTCGATTGGAATACACAAAGATACAAAATTGGATTTATATAGAATTAAACATAATAATTTGCGACAAATATTATGCGACTAAAATAAAGTATAAATGGACATAGTTTATGAGTTACACAAGAATCAGAATAGAAGACTGGCACATCTAGGATAAGGGTATAAAATTTATAGGAAGGCAATGGCTAGTGTAGTACTCCAATTATCGAAGCAATGGTACGGTGCACTAAGTGATATAAATATTGTAAAATTATCTAAAATATAATGTTCTATTTATAATTGGATTCAAACTAGCCCTAGTCTCACTATCTAAGCCAAGTAGGCCTTATTTTGGGTGAGGGGGTTTACAATCTACCCAACTTAAAATAATTTCGTCCTCGAAATTAAAATAAGGCATGGTTCTCTCTATCCAATCTTACTTGATCACAACCTAAAAGAAATTTACCTCAAGTTAACAATGCAGCTTCTACCCAACCTAGAAATTACCTATCTATCACATAAGGCTATACATTTAAGAAAATTATTCCTCAATTTACTTAGTCGTGTTATTCAATCCTCAAAAATTTTAACACCAATATATCACATATGATATGCCCTTAATTACGAAAGAAATAGTCACCAAATAATGTGATTGACCTATAGGGTATATCTAGTACTCTTTGTGTATCAAACTTATACCAAGCACGAGGTTCGTCTTTCTGAAATATGGGAAGACGGAGAGCAATAATAAAGAATTCAAGGGGGGGTAATAAAATAAAAGTATAGGTTTTAAGGCGATTAGAGAATTCGAGAGGGAGTGGTCAAGGCGGTTGAGGGATTATGGACCCAGATCCACTATTGTCTTCTAATTTTTTCTTTGTGTAGAACAAGTCCTTGGGAGGATGGCTTAGACGCCTTAATGAGCTCTCGGGCAAAGTGAATATCTGGTGTGCTTTACAGGAAGCACGGTAGTATCAGCACTATAAGGGACTTGTATCCCATGCTATAGTGGTATGACACCACATGAGGGAGTGAACCTCAATTTTGGGCCCTGTCACAATGGCGTAGCACCGCACATAGGAAGGTAGCCCAATGCCGTAGAATGAAGATTGGTATACAATACTACAAAGAGGCCGGTGACCTCATGTTACAGGGGTGTGACACCACCGAGATAAAAGATGGAAATCCTCGGCAATGCGAGACATGTTACAATGACATAACACTGCAAGGAAGTGCAAAACTTCATGCTAGGTAGGTTGGCATTACAAAGAGACTGAGACCTCATGCTACAGTGGAATACACCACATGAGGGAGTGAACATGGGCTTTAGGCTATGTCATTGTCATACCCCGATTTTGCAGGGGTCGGTCATCCTCGCTTAGTGCCTTGCGGAACCGATCGTCACTACAAAGAGGCCGATGACCTCATGTTACAGTGGTGTGACACCACCGAGATAAAAGATACAAATCCTTAGCTATGCGAGATATGTTACAATGACATAACACTGCAAGAAAGTACAAGACTTCATGCTAGGTAGGTTGGTCATTACAAAGAGATTCAGACCTCATGCTACAGTGGAATACACCACATGAGGGAGTGAACATCAACTTTAGGCCATGTTATTGTCACACCCCAATTTTGCAGGGGCCGATCGTCCTTGCTTAGTGCCTTGGGGAACCGATCGTCCTCACATGGGAGTGATACCGTGCAAGCCTAAGTTACGCTTGCACAAGGCCAAGGCTTGAACAAGGACAAAATAAGCTATTCAGAGTAACAAGCAGCGACACAACATAGTAGAAAAATAAAGAAGACAATGATATAAGAAAATAAGCTCTTTATGTCATGCTCCGATTTTTGCTAAATCGATAATCGTCCCCCGGACGTGATTCTGTGCGAGCGTAAGGCATGCCCACACAAGGCCTAGGCATAATGATATACTTTAGAAACATAAGCAACATAGTACGCAAATGAGATATCACACATTGGTCTGAAAAAAGTTCTCTTTATTGATAATGGAGATCTTTTTACAAACTCTTGACTTTAAAAGTGAAAAGGGTGTCGCACGGGCTTACAACAAGGACGTAAAATGAGATGGCCGATCTATACATTGTATCCCTTACTAAAAATTCAAAAGAGAAAACCATCTTGGGTGTGTTTGCACCATCGCCTAGGAACTTCAAAAGGGTATGCATGAGCTCCTTGAGAATATGTACTAGCGCTCCAAAAAGTCACGAACACGAACGCGTCATATCAGTGAAAGGTTGGGGGGAAAGCTTCAGCTCTTCGCCATGTCGCCTTGGCCCGAGGAACCTGCTGCAACGAGGGTCAGTACTTCACAATGTACCAGTGAGAGCGAGCTAACCCAATACACCAAATCGATACCGTATTCAAGTGAACATGCAATATTATTATATGATCCTTTTATCTAGTCTTAGTTTAATTTTACAACATGCGATATAATAAAATAACATAACAAAAATGTGCCACTGCTCGGTGACTTTTACCTGCACTATCTGAACTACCTGTACACAACTTACCATGCCCTTCCCTGCCACGAAGACATAGTTACTTTTAAAAATTTAAATATATATAAGGATTATTGTCTTGACTAGCCATCATGGACTATAGTCTGGGTAAACGGCGATGCTTGCAGCGCAGGTAGCGAGCCCCACTATAAACTCCTGCCTCACCCGTTCTAAGTTGCTAGCACGACTAACTGTTGTTTCGCCCAAAACTAATCGGCCCCAGTACCCCGGTGACCGTTCGCAGAAACCAAATATAGCTATATTTCTTTGTGATGTGTTGGTGATCATTGGAGAGTAGGAACTTCATGTGCTTCTCTAATATAGCTATATTTCTTTGTGATGTGTTGGTGGTCATTGGAGAGTAGGAACTTCGTTTGCTTCTCTAATATAGCTATATATATATATATATATATATATATATATATATATATATATATATATATATATATATATATGAGATGTCTATTTATGTGTGTGAGCTTGAGGGAAGAAGAAACAATGGAAAAATAATGAGAAAACAATGAAAATAGTGAAGAAAAGTAATGATAAGCAGTGGAAGCAAAGCTGAGAGAAACAGCTGAAAAGCAACAGAAAGCAGTAAGCCGAGAAGAAGCAGAAAGCAGCAGCAGAAGCAGAAGCAAAAGCAGCAGTAAGCAGCAATAAGCTACAGTGAGCTACAGTAAGCTGCAGTGAGCTACGGTAAGCTGCAATAAGCTATGCTTAATGTTATATATATTGATAAGTTAGTATATATATTGATAAGTTAGTGTATATATTGATAAGTTAGTATATATATATATATATATATATATATATATTGATAAGTTAGTTGTATATATTGATAAGTCATTGTATATATTGATAAGTTAGTATACATATTGATAAGTTAGTTGTATATTTTGATAAGTTAGTGTATATATTGATAAGTTAGTTGTATATATTGATATGTTAGTGTATATATTGATAAGTTATTATATATATTGTATATATTGATAAGTTAGTGTATATAATGATAAGTTAGTTGTATATATTGATAAGTTAGTGTATATGTTGTTAAGTTAGTTGTATATATTGGTAAGTTAGTTGTATATATTGATAAGTTAGTTATATATTTTGATAAGTTAGTATATATATATATATATATATATATATATATATATATATATATATATATATATATATACTAGTTAGCATTGGTTAGTATTATTTCTAGATTACCTTGAAGATTACATCAAGGTAATGAGAGTGAGGTATCTTGTGTACGGGTATTAAATATCATGAGGTATATTAGTATGTTAGTTAGTATAGTATTATTATAAGTTTAAAAATATATTAGTGTATAGTGAGGTGTATGAGTAGTTAGTTATATGTTAGATATTGAATTACCTTGTGATACCAAGGTAATGTCAAGGTATTGGTTTACACTCAAGGTATTGAGTTTGTATATCAAGATGGGTGTGTCGGTGGTGGAATACAACTTTTGGTTCAAAGCCAAGGTATCCACTTAGCATTAGTTTAGTTAGGAGTATTATATATTGTTGTTTGTATATATATTATAATATTTTTATATTTAATAAATTACGTATCTTATGATACGGTATCTTGTTGGTTTTCTAGTATCCTAGTATAGCTAGTTTGGCCTTATTGCATAGTGTACCTAATATCCTAGAGATGAACTCATACAAACTAGAAATAGCTAGTTTGACCAAGTTTGACCAATTTGACTTAGAGTTGACCTAGTTTGACTATTTTGACTTAGAAATGGCTTTATGACCTATAAGTTGACTAGTTTAACTTATTTTTATTCCAGAATCTTGTATTAATGTAATATTTCATATATAGGTCTGTGTGATACCAGTTCAGACCCAGTTTGACATTCATTGCTCTAGGCCACAGGCGAGTACATTCTTTGATAGTTTCTCATTTATGAAATCCTCTATGTTCATTGTATCTAGTGTAGATATCCATAATTTCTTGACACGATGGTTACACGGATTGGTATATTCAGATCTCGTCATGAGATATTATTCTTTGGTATTTATGGTGTATCTTGTGCAAGTCTTGTTCAGTATTCTTCTTATGCATGTACAGACATTGGTTCATGAGAAGAGTAGCGTCCTTCTTGTGAAAACCTGTGTCATGATGTACCATGGTTGGATCCACTATACCAGTCGAGGGTTGGGGAGTATGTAGTGTAGATATGTGATCATACCCTCCTTGTGCAAGTCTTGTTCCTTGTGAGTGTTGATCATATACCGCACGTATGATTAACTAAGCCATTTACTCTTGTGCAAGCTCCCAAGCCGATCACATGTTAAAGCTGGTACCCACTCACTTAGTCATTAGTATTCTTGTTCATTGTCATATTGTTCATTCTTGTATTTATTCCAGTATTTTCTTATTGTATATCTCTTGTATATATTATTGTAACTTGTATATTCACATCTATTTACCGCTACATAGTTTATATCATTAATTAGAACTACTGTTAGAAATGTACTTCGCTCCATTCCTGACTGAAAAATATTTTTCAGAGGATCCGGGAGATTGATGTCCGACATACTATGGACTTCGACCTATAGATGGTCCAGACTTGGACCCACTAGTTCTGGAGTGATTGCCGGGAGGTTTATCCGAATCACTAGTTTTTTATAGTTAGTTTCTTTAGCATTTTGTTACCGAATTTATTTCCGGCATATAATATGAGATTGGATATTATTTCTATTATTGTTAGTATATATTGAATATATAGTTAGACTTCCTTCATATCTTCTCGCGCTTTTAGAATTGTGATTGAGTTTTGTGTTGAGATATTGTTGGCAGATTTTATATTATTGTGAGATGTTTAGATAGTATAGTTGACCAAGACAGCGTTCTACCGTCGATGCTGCGGCGTAGGCTGGGCATTGTTCCCGACTTGCATTCCTACACCGGGTGTGAGTCGTGACATATTTTTGTTGGTGGCCTATGCAGATCAGGCTTCGCAAGTTATGTGATATCGTAGTAGTGCGATGACTTAGTTGTACTACTGCGAGCCTGTGATAGGATATAAAGACATAGGACACTTGGATGAGAGAGGATACTCAATTACAAATTTCTTGAGAGATTTTGGGGATGACCCTTGAGAATCTTATTATAAATTTCTAATTCAAAACTTCTTCCTTATTTTCGTCCGCTTTCACTTGTTGTTATTGAATTTAATTCTTGGTGAATTGGTTGTTGAATTTAATTCTTGGTATCGTTGTTGAGTTTGATTTTATATCGAGATAAATTTTAGGGATTAAATTACGGTATCATCTGATAACATATGTTGATGAGGACAGTGAGAAAGATGAAACGTCTACTTTGGTTATGGAGCATAGAGTTTATTGCAGCCATATTAGCTGGTGTGGCTGAAACGTAAGGACCTGACTTCGGATGTACATATCTTAGTTATGAAATTTAGAGTTTCTCGTAGCCATACCGGTTGGCGAGATACGGATTCTAGATGATATTATTATAGAGTTGCATACCCTAGTTATGGAATCTATAGTTTATCGCAACTATGCTTACTGGCATGGCGAGGATTCTGAGTGTCATGATTTCGAATAGACGTGTATGATTATCAGGTTGTATCTTAAATTGGTTCTTAAAAGTATCATCTCAATACTTATCCACTTATGTTATTATAGGACTTTGCTCCATCATTCTTTAGCTTAGCAGTAGAGATACCTTCAGTTCTTTAGTCCAGTTCCTTATAGAGCTTCATTCCATTAGGGTTTCTTGTTAGTATGATAATTGATGACTTGTAATTAGGTCTGTGTCTTGAGTATCAGTATTGACTGTTGGGAGTATGGCTTGTGAGTCTGTAAGAGGTTCTTGGTTGGGCATGTGAGCAATAGGCATCAATCTAGAGATAATCCATAGCGTACTACCTTGTAGCAATAGTTTTATGATAGGTGTCATTATAGATAGTATAGGTACTATAGGTAGAAGGGGGAGTAGAGAGTATCAGTAGTGGTTCCATGAGTTAGTATCAGTATCAGCTTGTCAGTTCTGGATAGTCATGAATTCAGGTAGTTGGGTGATCCATATAATAATTAAGTATCACGGGATTGTGTTGGATATTAATGGAGCATGACACTCTATTGGGTGATTGACGCTTGAGTGTGCCATAGTAGAGTGGTACCATTAGGTATAGAAAGAGTATGTGGGAATAAGAATATATTGTGCTAAAGTAGTAGGACTTGTGTTACAGATTGATGTGAGTAGATAGGAGTGTACCAGTATATGACTAGTGATGGGTATATCACCTGATATTGAGGCTAGTGATGTGTTAGAAGCAATAGGTGGAAGAGTGTCTAAAAATTTTGTCTAGGATGCACAGTGGGTGATAAGTGTCAGTGTGGAAGCTCATGAGTATCAGAAAGTGGAAGCTTGAGTGTTAATAGTATGTCATGGGATGAGAAATATCAAGATTGGTCATGAAAGGTATGTAGTGTATCAATGATTATTGTATCAGTCTTTAAAGGGTTTAAGGAGAGATACATATACATCAATAGAGATATGGAACCATGTGCCTGCCCTTGAGAGTGAAGTAAAACATGTGTATTATAAAAATTAATAACTAGAGCATTGGATGCAAGTGATCATGAGTTCTAGTGAGTGTGATGAGGTGATCTAATAATAAAGCTAGTGTCCTAGAATCTTAAGGACATATGTTATGTAGTTAGGAAGTTAGTATTACTATATCAAGAGTGCTAGTGTTTCTATATCAGGGATTAGTTGAGTAATGTGCTAGTAACAGTAAGTACCTTGTGCGATAAATTGGTGTATCAGTTATATGAATATAGAATCATTTGGAAGTAATAATACAAGTAATCCAAGTAGTAGAGGAGAAAGACAATATATATATATATATATATATATATATATATATATATATATATATATATATATATATATAGAAGTAAGTTTAGTAGGTATAGTACCTTGCTAATAGAGTTCGTATGTAGCAGAGAATAGTACGAGGGGTATAAGGATACCTGTGAGATGTCATGGTGTTATAATGGATAGAAGGTAATTGTGTTGTGATACTAATGTATAGATGATAACCTTAGGATGATTAACAAAAGTTAGAGGATTAGTTGCACCAAGTATCAGATAGAAAGAGATACCCTAGTAACAAGAGCCAGAGTACCTCAAGTATTATAAAAGTTTAGGCACAAGCATTTTAGTGTAATAGTATAGAGGTGAGCCATAAGTAACTTGATATGAGGATGTCATCTAAAAATGTATATGAGAGCTGGTGCCTTGTGTAGACTGTAACAAGATTTGAGTAAGGCATCCTATTAGGAGTATTCAAGTTGGACAAAGGTGTGCTAATAAAACACATGATTGAAAAAGTATACAAGTATTCCTTGCAAGAAAATGGTTGTAAATTTTTGGTGATTACAAGAATTGAAACAGATAAATAAGACAGTGTCTTAGCAGTATTTTGTATAGTATCCTAGGTGGCTAGTATCATTGATTAAAGCATGTCCATGACCTAGAACTATAGTATATCACTAGTTTTGGTAACCCTCAGTATTAAGAATATTTTGACTAGGTTAATGATTAGTGAATGCTTAGAGTGTGATGGAATAGGCCACAGGTGGCATAGCAAATTATCCTGTACCAGTAGAGGAAGACACTTAGTAGGACAGAGACTGAAATTCATGATAGTTAGAGACTATATCCATATATGATTTCTCTTTCAGTAGAATTGTAGGATTGTATGTTATATGATATATACTATTCTAGACTATGATTGATGGGGTTTAACACTAGGAAAATTTGTATGACTGGCCCAAGAGAGAGGGGTGAGAGCTTTAATTTCGAGGATAAAATTCTTCTAAGGGGGGTAGACTTGTCACTACCATATTTTCTAGGAAAGAATATTTTAGTCATTTGGTAATTAATTAAATATTGTACATGTTAAATATTTATTTATTATATTATTTATTTATTATTAGTATGTTAGATTTATTTTTGGACTTGTGTTAGTGGACCTAACTAGTTTAGATTAGATCCATGGACCAACATTTAATTTTATTTATAATTGAGCCCAATAATTAGAAGTCCAATCATTAGGAGAATGATTAATTATGTTAAACCCATTAGACCAGAACCTTCCCTCCTTAATTAATTTTTTCATGAGAGGACCCAAGAGATATTTTAGACTTTATATAGTAGCTTGAGGGAGAGGACAAGAGAGACCTATATAAAGGGGATAAAAACTTTATCTCTCTTCATTTTTTTATTCTAAATCTAGATCTAGAATTTTTTTCAACCAAATTCTATCAAATTCCTACCAAATTTCTCCCCAATTCTATCCTAAATTACTATTAGAGACTAGTAGCATAAGGATCTAGAAGGAGGAAGCAAGGATCTATAAAGAAGAGTAAGGATCTACAAGTTGAAGACCAATTTCATCAATTTTGGAGGTTCCATTGGGAATCCATCTCCCAATAGGTATAATTCAGTTTTTTTCCCTTTAAATATGTTGCAAATATGTGAATTAACCATAAAAAACTACCCCATATGCATAGGCTACCCATAGGAATTGGAATTAGGTTCATAGGAGGCCTATGGAGAAAGTTATGGTATTTTTTGTTTCAATTTTGGGAGAATTTCGAGATTGACACTTGTTGTATTTGTCAATTGGCCATATAGATCAAATTGACATGTGTTTATGTGTTTGTGGCTAGTTTCGTATCCATAATTGAGTACGTATAGGTCGTATCACAACAAATTGGTGATACATATTGATTTAGGAATTTTTTCTCCGACACGGGACTTTGTGTATGTCATATTTTAATACGGACAGGTAGATGAGTAGTTAGCTCTTCATATTGTTCATAATTATTATTTTAAACTTACTTGTGTCCGTTGGAATATATTTGGTTGTGTGTGGGACCGTATCGCAAGCGTATCATAGATTTAGTGTGATACAGGTGCGGTGCACTCCACGTGTTTGTTCTTTGCATTCTAATTTAATTTACCTTGGTTATAACTATTATAATATTATAAATATAATTATTATGTGAGATATATGTATATATATAATTATGTGTATGTTCTATATTTCTTTGTGATGTGTTAGTGGTCATTGGAGAATAGGAACTTCATATGCTTCTCTAATAATAATTATATATATATATATATATATATATATATATATATATATATATATATATATATATATATATATATATATATATATATATATGAGGTATGTATTTATGTGTGTGAGCTTGAGGGAAGAAGAAACAATGGAAAAACAGTAAGAAAACAATGAAAACAGTAAAAAAAAACTATGATAAGCTGTGGAAGAAAAGCTGAGAGTAGTAGCTATAAAGCAGCAGGAAGTAGTAAGCCGAGAAGCAGCAGAAAGCAGAAGCAGAAGCAGAAGCAGACGCAGACGCAGCAGTAAGCAGCAGTAAGCAGCGATAAGCTGCAGTAAGCTGCAGTGAGCTACAGTAAGCTGTAGTAAGCTATGCTTAATGTTATATATATTGATAAGTTAGTATATATACATTGATAAGTTAGGGTATATATTGATAAGTTAGTTATATATATTGATAAGTTAGTTGAATATATTGATAAGTTATTGTATATATTGATAAGTTAGTGTATATATTGATAAGTTAGTATATATATTGATAAGTTAGTTGTATATATTGATAAGTTAGTGTATATATTGATAAGTTAGTGTATATATTGATAAGTTTGTTGTATATTTTGATAAGTTGGTGTATATATTGGTATATTTTGATAAGTTGGTGCATATATTGGTAAGTTAGTTGTATATATTGATAAGTTAGTGTATATATTGATAAGTTAGTTATATATATTGATAAGTTAGTATATATATTGATAAGTTAGTGTATATAATGATAAGTTAGTTGTATATATTGATAAGTTAGTGTATATATTGATAAGTTAGTTGTATATATTGATAAGTTAGTTGTATATATTATTAAGTTAGTAAGTTATGTATATATTAGTAAGTTAGTATATATATATATATATATATATATATATATATATATATATATATATATATATATATATATATATATATATATATATAAGCACTAGTTAGCATTGGTTAGTATTATTTCTAGATTACCTTGAAGATTACATCATGGTAATGAGAGTGAGGTATCTTGGGTACGGATATTAAATATCATGAGGTATATTAGTATGTTAGTTAGTATAGTATTATTATAAGTTTAAATACATATTAGTGTATAGTGAGGTGTATGGATAGTTAGTTATATGTTAGATATTGAATTATCTTATGATACCAAGGTAATGTCAAGGTATTGATTATACTCAAGGTTTTGTATATCAAGATGGGTGTGTAGATGGTGTGATACCGCTTTTGGTTCAAAGCCAAGGTATCCACTTACAATTAGTTTAGTTAGGAGTATTATATATTGTTTTTTGTATATATATTATAATATTTTTATATCTAATAAATTACGTATCTTATGATACGATATTTTGTTGGTTTTCTAGTATCCTAGTATAACTAGTATGGCCTAGTTGCATAGTGTCATGCCCCGATCTCCCGCAGGCAATCGGCCGTTCCCGCTAGGCGGGAATCACCCTCGCCAGCGCTCCCGCGGAACGATCGCTTAACCCATCCGGGCGTGATACCGCACGAGCGTGAGCCACGCCCGTGCAAGGCCATGGTTCATTAGCTGGCGGCAAGAGTTCTAAGCCACAGAGTCGCACAGATTGTCCGAGTGCAGCGGAGTCATGAACGCATAGCGATTCGGTAACAAGTTCTCTGAGTTGACAAATATAGCGGAAGCATTTGAGACACAAGTTGAAGTAAAGCAAGCTCTTTTATTAATATGAACAAGTGTTACAAGCGGCGTATAGCCGAAATTATAAGTCGCTCAAGCCTCTCTCTCTGAAACAGTAAAAGCGTGCCAAGTGGCTACAATTGTGAAATGATTGTAGAGACGATGTTCACAACTTATGTCTTGTATATGTGCTTCAGTCCCGGACGCACCGTTGCTTCGGAGTGATGTCCACGCCTTAGCACGCACGTTGGAGGCGTCCGTACCGAACGAGGTTCTCCCGCACCCTGCACACAAACTGGTGGATTATCAGTACATTGAATGCACTGGTGGGGAAGCTACTCGCCCGCTCGACAAATCCAAACACGTAATACAGGTTTCGTGCACAACTATTAAGTTGTCTTTCTAGTTGCCTTAGGATCAGTTCCATGCAGACATTGAATAGCCTAACGTGTCGGGCAGTGCGTCGTGCGATATTTGAGGAAATACGGCGAGACTTACCAACTTACCATCTCCTTCCCTGTCCAAGGCAAACATTTTTAATTTAAGCAGGAGCATGTATAAGCATTCAGGAGACATAACATATGCAAACACGAGTACTTATTTCAAGATCGTTCAGGTGTTCAGTTAATTATTTCATGCGATACAGTATCTCGCACGCGGATAGCCGCTAAGCGAGGATGAATTGTTTATCCTTCGTTTACAAGTTTTTCTTTCGTTTACAAGCAAGCATGCAACAGGTTCAAATATACATGATGATCACTGACTCGATAGCCATAATGGACTCTAGTCTGTGACGAAGATGGTTTGCTACGTGCAAGAACGAGATACGCCGCATACCATCCTGTCTAAGTACGTGAGACTAGCCGTGAGTTCCGTTCGGAGCCGGACGGTGCCAGTGCCCAGCAGCCGCCCGCAGGAACTATACCTTGTGCACAAGTTGTCCGTGATCCAAACAATAGCATTCATTCGCCCGAAGGCTACGTGATTATCGCCCGTAGGCTACGTGCACCCGTAGGCTACGTGATTATCGCCCGGAGGCTATGTGAATATCCGCCCGGAGGCTACGTGAACAATCATTCGCCCGAAGGCTACGTGAGTACAAGACAAGCAGTATTACATGATTTATTTCGTTCAGTGAATGTCTTTTGCCTTGATGCAATTCTCCTGGAGCGGAGATTGCCTTGGTGACCTAGCGGTCCCGAACACTTGCAGGTTTATTCAGGCACGGAACGACTACGTAGTAGTCTCCCAGGGTTTGGATGAAGGCAAGGCAACAAACAAGCAAACAAGCATGCGTTTCTAAGGAACATAAGCAGGCACGTTGCTCGGACCCGAAGGTAAGCCGAGAGTTGAAACCGTTAAGGGACTTAGCATGCGAGGGTCTGAACATATATAAGCAGTATTTCATTTTCCATGTTCTACCAAGCAATATAAGTTGGGATTATTCCCTTAGCTAGGTGAGTTAGATTTATTAGCATGCAGGGGGCGATTCACCTAGCGACTAGCATGAATATTCCAGATTTTATGTGTGCTGGCTAAGCAAAGACAAGTTCACCGTAGCCACCCACCTTAGCGATGATTCGCCTCGGTAGAGCGATACGTCAAGCGAGCCTCTGAAAGTCCAAGCCAGATTCTTGTAGGGACAAGTCTGGATATCCTTTGCTTCTCGATCGAGGCAAAGCGGGTCGGGACAGTTGCACTTTTGCCGTTTGAGTCGGCAGTCCGCTAGAACGGAACAGGGTGTTACACATAGTGTATGGATCTAATATCCTAGCGATAGACTCATACAAACTAGAAATAGCTAGTTTGACCAAGTTTGACCAGTTTGACTTAGAGTTGTCCTAGTTTAACTGTTTTGACTTAGAAATGGCTTTATGACATAGAAGTTGACTAGTTTAAATTATTTTTATTTCAGAACCTTGTATTAATGCAATATTTTATATATAAGTCTGTGTGACACCAGTTCGGACCCAGTTTGACATTCATTGCTCTGGGCCACAAGCAAGTACATTCTCTGCTAGTTTCTCATTTATGATATCCTCTATGTTTATTGTATCTAGTGTAGATATCCATAATTTTTTGACACGATGGTTACACGGATTGGTATATCCGGATCTCTTCATGAGATGTTATTCCTTGGTATTTATGGTATATCTTGTGCAAGCCTTGTTCATTGTTCTTCTTGTGCATATATAGACATTAGTTTATGAGAAGAGTAGCATCCTTCTTGTGGAAACCTGTGTCATGATGTACCATGGTTGGATCCACTATACCAGTCGGGGGTTGGGAAGTATGTAGTGTAGATATGTGATCATACCCTCCATGTGCAAGTCTTGTTCCTTGTGAGTGTTGATCATACACCGCACATATGATTAACCAGGCTATTTACTCTTGTGCAAGTTCCCAAGTCGATCACATGTTAAAGCTGGTACTTATTCACTTAGCCATTAGTATTTTTTTTCATTGTCATATTGTTCATTCTTATATTTATTCCAGTATTTTCTTATTGTATATCTCTTGTATCAATTTTTACAACTTGTATATTCATATCTATTTACCGCTACATAGTTTATATCATTGATTAGAACTGCTGTTAGAGATGTACTTCGCTCCATTCTTGACTGAAAAATATTTTTCAGAGGATCCGAAAGATTGGTGTCCGACATACTATGGACTTCGACCTATAGATGGTGCAGAATTGGACCCACTAGTTCTGGAGTGATTGCCGGGAGGTTTATCCGGATCACTAGTTTTTCATAGTTAGTTTCTTTAGCATTTTGGTACCCAGGATTTATTTCTGGCATATAGTATGAGATTGGATATTGTTTCTATTATTGTTAATATATATTGAATGTATAGTTAGACTTTCTTCATATCTTCTCGTACTTTTAGAATTATGATTGAGTTTTGTGTTGAGATATTGTTGGCAGATTTTATATTATTGTGAGATGTTTAGATAGTATAGTTGACCAAGAAAGCGTATATACCGCCGATGCGGTGGCATAGGCTGGATTTTGTTCCCGACTTGCATCCCTACATCGGTGTGGGTCATGACACATTTTTGTTTGGTGTTTCTGAGGATTTCTCCGATACGAGGCACGATTCATTTCGGTGGAGACGGAAAGCTTAGTCCGCGATTCATCGGACCTTTCACTATTCTAGAGAGGATCGGTGCAGTTGCTTGTAGACTAGACTTGCCACCTGCACTGGAGGGAGTGCACAACGTGTTTTATGTGTCACAGTTAAGATGGTACGTGGCAGATCCTAGTCACATATTGGATCACTCGGAGATAGAGGTGGGCCCTACTCTAAGCTATCCAGAGCAGTCAGTTGCGATTCTGGATCGGAGAGAGAATGTGCTGAGGAACCAGACTATTCTTTTGGTATGCGTCGCATGGAGGCATCACTCTCCGGGAGAGTCTACCTGGGAGAGTAAGGATGAAATACGAGAGCGTTATCCATATTTGTTTGTTCCTTGAGGTATGATCTTTCATAGTTATGTTCTGTTCTTTTGTTCTTTTCTATTATTTCCTGGGGGTAGTTTTCGTCTTTGAATTTTGAGGACGAAATTATTTTAAGGAGGGTAGACTTGTCACTACCATAATTTCTAGGAAAGAATATTTTAGTCATTTTATAATTAATTAAATATTGTGCATGTTAAATAATTATTTGTTGTATTATTTAATTATTGTTAGATATTAGTTATTATTTTGGACTTGTGTTAGTGGACCTAACTAGTTTAGTTTAGACTCATGGACCAACATATATTAATTGTTAGAATTGAGCCAAACTAGAAAGCCCATTGATTAGGAGGATGATTAATTTAATTAAACCATTAGGGTAGAACCTTCCCTCCTTAATTATTTCTTCATGAGAGGCCCCAAGGGGTATAATGGATATTACATAGTAGCTTAAGAGAGGGGCTAAGGGGGCCAGCCTATTAAAGAAGAAAAAAGAGTTTCTCTCTCCTATTTTCATTTTAAATCTAGATCTAGAATTTCTCTCAACCAAATTTCTTCATTCCTACATCATTTTTCTACCAATATCCCAATTCCTTTCCAAATCACTATTGGAGGCTATTGGAGCAAGGATCTAGAAGGAGAAAATAAGAATCTTGTTATGCCCCAGTCCCAAAATACGTAGGACTAGGAATACGTAACACGCCAACCGTATGTATACGAACTCCAATTTATGGAAACCATATACACACGTACGCTGTACATGAATATCCCAATCCACCAGTGGTAATATACTGTCAACAAGTCATACGCAATCTATATCTCATCTACAGCACAAATAAATAAATAAATGGGTATAAATAACTGAATATCAAATAGGGAAGTCTCAAAGTATGATAGTCGGATGGAAACAAATCCACTATAAATCGACTATACTAAAAACTACTAAAAGAGAGAAGAGATCAAACTCTAATATAAGATAAATGTCTATAAAAGAAATAGCAACTTGGATCTCTAACAGCTGAAATGAATCAAAGATACTCCGAATGTAAGACCTCCTTAGTCCGATAAGAAGCGTCAGGTCCGGGTCCATACTCCTGTGGATACTCCTGCCCGTCTATATCTGGGAAAAGTACCAGGTCCTCAGAGGGACGTAACAAGATACATATAAATATGCCAATAAAGTACTGAAAATAAACATCCAATGGGTCGCCTAAACCATCTAGGTGAATGCAGTTTGAGAACAACTTTCCAACAAGTGGGCTATCTGGATAAAATAAGATTGGCATAATTCTTTTGGAGATTCAGGGGCCTACAAAGCATGTCGTCTTTTGAACGGCAGAGGCAGCCTGATAATATATAATATATAGTGGTCATCATGACCGCGCATTTCCGACGGAGCGTACGGGTTACACAAGGAAAGTACAGAGGAGCCTAAATATCTTACTTGTTGTTCTCCCCACCCCATGCTCTAAGCATGTCACATCCATGACATGATAATACCTCTAATAACTGCCAGGTCTACTAGCATGCAAAGTTTCTATCAGCAGTTATCCCTATCCGTCGCACGACCTATACGTACCAGTGGACAGCCGAGTACGCAAGTCCGTGTCCTACATGTGACTCACACTCATGTAAGAATAATGTCATGGCCAATGAAATATAAGAATGCCTCATAATAATGTGGTGGTCTCATAAAGTAGGTCCAATGCATATACATAATAAAATAGGATACAACGTCACCGTCGTTGCACCCAAGTTTCCTTGGACGTGCAGTTTATATAGCAGTTTAAAATAAATACACTAAATATACAAAAATAAAGATGCATGCAACATATAAAATATAAGTAACAGTACAATGGCAAGGTATACTTGCCTGGCAAGCAATCTGTATAGTGTAAATGTCCAGATGTCAGGGACACGGAATCAGAAACTAAGGCCTCCGAACGAACGTCTACGGATGCTAAAATAGACATCACCAATATTTTCAGAATCAGCGAGATAGCTAGAAAATACTACCCTTTCGTCCAACTTGGACACAGAGGCAAAACAGTAATTTTGAGTCAAGGTGGGGTCCACATGTGGCCTACTTTGCACCGAAAAGCGTGCAAGTGATAAAGGTCTCTAAATGGGACAAATTATAGGTCAAACTAATTCTAAATTTAATACAAACTCAACAGTATGTCCAATTTTGGATTCCGGTGAGCCGAACATAATTTTGCCCAAAAAGTCAACCGTAGGGCCCACAAATAAGCGGCTTGGTCAACTATCTCAGAATTACGTGAAAATTGGATCACAGGACCAGCGTGATACCACGAGTCCATTGGCACAAGTTTTGACACATTCTGACGAGCGTACACTAAATGTCGCAAGATTTTGCAAAAGTCGCGATACGGTGAATTTTTACAGACACGGGCTGATTCTGACGCGCACACGCGTCCAAATCAATTTTCGTGAAATTCCATACGTTTGGGTATACCGTGCACCTTTGGTACGCTTGGTATACGACGGGCAGTCCCGTTTGGCGGGGCACGCTCCGTATCGCAAATTTTGAAGTTTTCAAAAAACAGGTTTTCATGATTTTTAACCCAGAATAATTCAGCATACAACATCAAATAAAATATTATAATTGACAGGAAATAATATTGGTTAGGTGGTCTTTCCATAGCAAGAAGAAAAATGAATTTCGGATCTCTATGGTGGGAGATACGAGTCCTTAAATATGGGTGGTTACAGAAGTTTTTTTGAGATTAAAAGTTGTCATTTTTTTTCCAACTTGGTCTCTATTTTCGCCTAGGGTTACGCGCTGTTCGAAGTAAACTAATACACATTATTGGAAGAGGGATAGGTCATGAATATACTGGTGAAGACGGGGTCAAATTTGGTCGAGCGATGGTGCGGGAAACGGGGCATGAACAGGGCTAAGTTGCTACAGTTTCCTGTCGCGGTGCTTGTGCGTGGCATGGTGTGCGGCCGGCTGTGCTGGCTCCGGCGGCGAGACGGTGGATCTGGGTTGGCGTCGCGGAGGTCTCAGGGTCGAGATGGTAAGAGTAGGGTTAGGGTTTTAACTGTATGGTATATATATATATATATATATATATATATATATGGAGCGGGGGTCGGGGATAGTTGCGCGGGTTTGCAGCTGCTGCTGCGGTTTTGCTTCGCGGGCCGGGTTTGGGTTTTAAGCGGGTAGGGTAGGATATTGGGTTAGGGTTTTAATTTATTTTATTTTCTTTTTCTTTTATTCTTTTATTCTTTTTCTATTCTATTTCTTTTTCTTATTCTATTCTTTTCTATTAATAAACTTTATATATATATATATATATATATATATATAAAGTTCTAGAAATTTATATTAGTGCATACAATAAATCTATCAATCGTCCACAAGGTCTTCTACATGTAAATAATTAAGGTAAATCATGGTTGCTCCATAAATCCTCTATTGCATAATCACCTAAAAATAAAAATCCCATAAATTTTATTTCTTCTAGTTAGATAATAAATACTATAAATCAATTAAATATTTAATTAAATAGTTAATACAGTTTTTTAAAATTGGGGGTTTTATAGATCTACAAAGAGGAGCAATAATCTACAAGTTGAGGCCAATTTTATCACATTTGGAGGTTGCATTGGGAATCCATCTCCCAATAGGTATAATTCAATATTTTCTCTTCATTTAAGTTCTAAATCTGAGAATTAACCCTGAGAAATCAACACATATGCATATGCTACCCATAGGATTTGGTTTTGAGTTCATAGGAGGCCTATTGAGAAAGTTATGGTAATTTTTGTGTCAATTTTTGTAGAATTCCAAGATTGACACTTATTGTGTTTGTCAATTGGTCCTATAGATCAATTTGGTATATGTTTGTTTGTTTTTGGCTAGTATCGTATCCATAATTGGCTACATATAGGTCGTATCCCAACAGTTTGGTGATACATATTGATTTGGGGGTTTTTCCTCCGACACGGGACTTTGTGCATGTCACATTTTGATACGGACACATAGTTATGTGTTTGACTCTTCGTATTGTTCATAAATAATATATTAGACTTGCTCGTGTCCTTTGGGGTACGTTTGATTGTGTGGTGGACTTGTGTCGCAAACGTATCATAGATATAGTGTGATACGGGTGCGATACACTCCACGTGTTTGTTGTGTTGCATTTCTAGATCTAATTCCTATTATTCTTAGTCATTTATAATAAATGTTTTTATATGTATGTATGTCTATATATTGTTATGTATATATATATTATATATATTAGTGTATCATATATCTATATACCTATGTGTTATATATATGTAGCTATACTTCTATATATATAGCTATTGAATAAGTTATGTTATATATATATAAGTTATGTTATATATATATATATATATATATATATATATATATATATATATATATATATATATATATATATATATATATATATATGTGTGTGTGTGTGTGTGTGTGTATGTGTGTGTGTGTGTGTGTGTGTGTGTGTGTGTATGATATATCTTACTATATGTATACAATTATGGATGAGAGTGTATATATATATAATTGGTATATATTTAGTGTATATATATGTATGTGTTATTGTTAAGGGAAGTGGGGACTCGACACTAATCAACAGCAGCAGCATTAGCGACAGCAGCAATAACAATAGCAACAGCAGCATTAGCGACAACAGCAATAGCAAACAGCAGCAGCAGCATTAGCGACAGAAGCAATAACAACAGCAGCATTAGCAATAGCAGCAGCAGCATTAGCGACAGCAACAGCAACAACAACAACATCATTAGCAACAGCAGCAGCAGCAGCAAAACAGTGACATCAGCAACAACAATAGTGACAACAGCAGCAAATGCAAACTCAAGGGAGCAGCAGCGTATATCGGGGAGGGCTAGCAAGTTGTAAGTTAGCTAGTTGGGTTAGTATATGCATTGTTAGTATAATAGTTAGTTAGGTGTGGGTAATAGTTGGTAACTATACATATATCTATGTATGGTAAGATATTAGTAAGTATCTATATGTATGATAAGGTTTTAGTTAGATTCTAAACTATATATATATTATAAGTATTGTAATGTATTTGTATGTTATATTCAGTAGCTAATTGATTAGCATATATTTAAGTTGAGTGTTAGCTTCAAATAAAGTTTTGGACAATTACCTTGAGATACCAAGGTAAGTGCCAAGGTATTGAGGATACCCAAGTATTGGGTTTGGGAATCAAGTTGAGGGTTTAGTGGTGCAATACAGAGTTAGTTCAAAGCTAAGGTATCCACATAGTATTTGGTAGTTTGGATTAGTATACATATATTGTTTGAATGTGTACATATGATATTTCATATCTCTTGTATCTTGCGATACAATATCTTAGTATCCTAGATTTAGCTTGTATAACCTAGATTCTTAGTGTATGAACCCAACATCTTTGAGATAGACTCATGCAACCTAGAAATAGGTAGTTTGGCCAAGTTTGACCAATTTGACTTAGAGTTGACCAAGTTTGACTATTTTGACTTAGAAATGGCTCTTTGACCTAAACGTTGACTTGCTAAACTTATATTTATTTTTGAAACCTTGTATTGATATTTTATTCCCTATCTAGGTCTTCGAGGTACCGTATCCGACATCCGTGAGATAATTCACCCGGATTCAAGCGAGTATATTCTTTGATAGTTTCTCATTTATGATATCCTCTATATTCACTGTATTTAGTGTAGATATTCATGTTTCCTTGACACGATGGTTATACGGATTGGTATATCCGAATCTCATCATGAGATGTTATTCCTTGATATATGGTGTATCTTATGCAAGCCTTATTTTATTGATTATCTTGTACATGTACAGATACTGATTCTCGGAAAAAGTCGCTATCTTCTTGGGAAATCCCGTGCCATAGCTTACCATGATTGGATCTACTATACCAGTCGAGATTGGGGAGTACGTAGTATAGATATGTGATCATACCCATCTTGTATCTTGTTCTTTTATAGTGTTAATCATACACCGCACGTATGATTAGCTAGGCCATAAATCTTGTATCAAGTTCCCAAGCCGATCACATGTTAAAGCTAGTACTCACTCACTTAGTCATTTAGTATTCTTGTTCATTCTTGTATTTATTTTAATATTTCCTTTATTGTATATATCTTGTATCTATTGTTGCATCTTGTATATTCACATCTATTTACTGTTACATAGTTTATATCATTGATTAGAACTGCTGTTAGAGATATACTCTGCTTCTTTTCTGATTGGACATATTTTTTTTAGATGACACTAAGGAGTGGTACCCTACATATTACGGGCCTCATAATATTGTGGGCTTAGATTCAGAGACCCTGGCTCAGGAGGGACTCATCTCGACTGAGACAGATGACCCGGGACTTGTAGCTTCTTAGTATTCTTTGTACTGGATTTGTTTCCAGTTTATTGCTTAGTATTTCTTCAGACTCTTTGATTTTATTATTTTAGACTCATGAGTTGTATGTGACTATTCTATTCTTTATCATATTCATGCTCATTTCCATCTTAGATCTATGATTGAGTATATTGATATTGTTGGTGGCTCATTATATTGTTAGATAGATTACCCAAACAGCGTTCTACCGCTGATTATGTGGCATAGGATGGGCATTATTCCTGATTTGTACCCTTATATAGGGTGCAAGTCATGACAGTCGACTACTCGACTGCATGGTTCCGCCAAAGAACGCACCCAAACGGGACTGCGCGATTCCGGAGCCGCTTCTCTTTTCGATCCAAGATATGAACGGGATCTTCAACGTATGACAAGTATTCCTGCAGATCCAGCTGACCAAAATCTACCATGTGACTTGGTTCATGCACGTACTTCCTAAGCTATGTCACATAGAAAATATCATGCACGTCTGACAAGATTGGTGGTAATATAATTTGATAGGCAATTGGAGCAACTCGCTTGAGAACTTCGATTGGGCCAATAAATCTCGAACTTAACTTCCCCTTTACTCTGAATCTCGTGACTCCTTACATAAGAGAGACCTTCAGAAACACATGGTCACCTTTGAAGAACTCAAGGGATTGACGGTAAATGTCGGCATAACTCTTCTGTCGGCTTTGTGCTACTTTTAGTCGCTCTCGGATCAACCGAACCTTTTAAAAATTTTGTTCCACTAGGTCTGGACCAAGGATTTGACGCTCTCCAACTTTATACCAGCATATCGGTGACCTACACTTTCACCCATACAAAGTCTCATACAGAGCCATTTGGATGTTTGACTGATAACTGTTGTTGTATGCAAATTCGGCCAATGGTAGGTAGACGTCCCAACTTGAGTTTGACTCGATCTCACAGAGACGTAGCATATCTTAGAGCACCTGATTCACCCACTTTATTTGGTCATCAGATTGAGGATGGTAGGATGAGCTGAACTTCAACTTGGTCCCATCGCTGACTGAAGGCTCTACCAGAAATGTGATAGGAATCGTCCTTCCCGATCTGACACTATAGAAAATGGCACTCTGTGCAGCCGAACTATCTCATCAAGGTAGGTCTAGGTGAGACAATCGAAGCTCCAAGTAACTTTAATGGAAATAAAGTGCGCTGACTTGGTTAACCGGTCGACCATGACCTAGACTACATCGTTCTCCCATTATGTCTTTGGCAAGCCAACAATGAAGTCCATGCTTATGTGCTCCTATTTCCATTCCGGAATAGCAAGATTATGTAACTCCCCGCCCGGTCTCTGATGTTCTGCTTTCACCCTCTGACAGGTTATACATTGCGACATGAAACGTGCCATATATTTCTTCATGTCGTACCACCAGAAGATAGTGTAAAGTTCTTTATATATCTTCGTGCTCCTGGGATGAACTGTGTAGGCTGCATAGTGAGCTTCCGTAAGGATCTCCTTTCTGAGTTCTGCGTTATTGGGAACACATAGCCTTTCCTTCACTCGCAACACTCCATTGTCATCTACAGCAAAGTCCTTCGTCTTTCCTGCTAGAATATGCTCGTGTATTTTCTTTAGGAATGGGTCGTCCCTCTGAGTATACGTAACTCTCTCTAACAGGTTGGGTACAAATCGTATCTGAGAAACTCTCGTGCCGCGGTATCGTATTTGAAGTTCAATGCCCATTTCCTCAAAGTCTCTTTGTAACCTACGATCGACGGACATGGATCCCGCAAACACTCGACTCAACGCATTGCTACAATATTCTCTTTTTCAGGTGTGTAGTCGATCGTCAAGTCATAGTCTTTGATCAATTTTAGCCAACCCCGCTGTCGTACATTAAGGTCCGTTTGGGTGAATACATACTTCAAACTTTTGTGGTCAGTATAAAATCGGCAAGCCACTCCATAGAGGTAGTGTCACCACAATTTTAGTGCGAACACAATTGCCGCTAGTTCCTGGTCATGCATAGGTTAATTTTTCTCATGATTTTTTAGTTGTCTTGATGCGTAGGCTCTCTCTCTATCTTGCTGCATGAGTACACACGCCAAGACCTGCCCTATTGCGTCGCTAAATATTTTTAATCCCGAAGTCTCGTATGGTAGTGCAAGTATTGGAGTAGAGGTGAGGCATTTCTTTAACTCTTCAAAGGAGGCTTCGTAGTTAGTAGACCACTCGAATGCGACTTTCTTCTGAGTGAGGTGAGTCAGAGGTGATGCTAATTTAAAAAAGTCCTCCATAAACCGTGTGTAGTAACCCACTAGCCCGAGAAAGCTTCGAATCTCACTGACGGATGCAGGCTGCTTCCACTCGATGATGGCTTCAACTTTCTTTGGATCGACTGAAATACCTCCCACAGAAATGATATGCCCGAGGAATAATACACTGCTCAGCTAGAACTCGCACTTACTCAGTTTTGCGTATAGCTTGTTGTCCCGAAGAGTCTGTAGCACGGTCCACAAGTGCTCTGTATGTTACTCCATATTCTTCGAGTGCACCAAGATATCATCAATGAACACTACTATAAAGTTGTCGAGATATGGCCGGAATACAAGATTCATTAAATCCATAAAGGCAGCAGGGGCATTGGTTAGTCTGAATAGCATTACAAAAAACTCATAGTGGCCGTAGCGAGTACGAAAGGCTGACTTTAGCACATTATCCGGCTTGATCTTGAACTGATGATAACCCGAACGAAGATCAATTTTTGAAAACACTGTCGCACCTCGTATTTTATAAAAGAGGTCACTGATCCTAGGTAGGGGGTACTTGTTTCGAACAGTTGTCTTATTCAGTTCAGGATAGTCATTGCAGAGCCGCATTGAGCCATCCATTTTTTTACAAATAATACAGGCATGCCTCACGTAGACACGCTCGGACGAATATTCCCATGATCTAACAATTCCAGTAACTGGACCTTTAACTCTTTTAGTTCTGTCGTGGCCATTCGATACAGAGCTTTGAAAATCGATTGAATCGTTGGAAATGTATCTATATTGAACTCTATCTCTCGGTCGAGCGAGATGCCAGGCAACTCTTCTGGAAACACATCAGGAAATTCTGCCACAACAAAAGTAGACTCTACGTTTGCATAATCTTGCTGAGTGTCTCGAACGGATGCCAAGTACCCTTCACAGCGATATGTATCATCCGTCGAGCAGACACTGCTAAGATCACCTTGCAGACATTTAAAACTTTCAACGCTAGACTGTATGCGTTACAAAATTTGATCATGCCATGTAGACGAAATACTACTTTCTTTTTCGCACAATCAATGGTAGGAGAGCAAGCGACGAGCCAATCCATCCCCCGAATGATGCCGTAGTCTCTGATGTCTAAGACTATCACATCAAGTGATAATTTTCTTCCTTCGATGCAAATGTTACCTTCAAGACAAACTAAGCGAGCCAAAAAATGTATACCCGATGGAGTACTAACGCTAAGCTTTAGGCCTAGCGGTGTCATAGGAAATTTATTTTTAACGGCAAAATCTGTCACAATAAAACTATGTGTGGCACTAGAATCAAACAATATTCGATCAGGTACATTATTGAAAAGTAATATACCTGACACCACCGTGTTGGAAGCAAACGCCTCTTCCCGAGTCAGAGAATAGACCCAACCTTGAGCGTTCTTTGGTGTCGTATGGTTCGTTCGAGGTGCTTGACCCTGATCTTGGGGCAGAAGATATGGTTGTTGCTGAGAATGGCACGGAGGGAGATTGTTAGGGCGATCCCGACAGTTACGAGCAATGTGGCTAGACTTACCACAAACAAAACTTTCCAATTTTCGAAGATAACATTCGCGAATATGGTGTTCTGGCCTATTGCATTAGGCACAAGGTGGCCCTTTGTTCCTCAGTAGATCATGGTCATGAGAGCCACCGTTATTGTGGTACGAATAGAAGTTCTTGTCCTATCTCAAATCTGCGGGCTTGACTTTCGGCGTCACGGAGATAAGACTTGGCAAATTTTGCAAGCCTGTTGAATTCTGTGGCATACTGTCGCACTGTCATATTCCCTTATTGAAGATGTGTAAATTCATCTTTCTTCTTGCGACGGACGGTTGGCAAAAGGTAATCCTCTTTGAAGGCTTTACGAAACACGGACCAAGAGATAGTCGTCTTGTCATCTTCACTCAAGATAGCTTGTTTGTGCACATTCCACCAATCATGTGCATTTAAATGGAGCTGGAGCTGAGCGCAAGCAACTCTATTTGTCTCATCCATGCGAAGCACTTTAAAGTGGTCTTCTAGCTCGACCAGCCACTCTAATGCAACAGAGGGGTCCTTAGTACCTTTGAAGGTAGGATAACAAATCTTCTTAAACTCTGTTATTTGAAGGATAGAACCCTTCTCGTCTGAGGGAGGAGGTTCCTGAGAGCCCTGAAGTCCCACGGTCTCGGCTACATCTAGCACTATCGTGGCGGCCGTTGATGTAGAATGGTTGTTGGCGATGAACGTTGTCATAATCGTTTGTAGGGTATTCATCTATTTCTACTGTGCCTCGGCCTGAGTCCGCTGTGCCTGAAATTGAGCCTTAATCCGGGACTCGAATTGGCTTTGACTTAATTTCGCCTGCCTCTACTGCGTTTCCATCAAGTCCATCATCCGCTCAAACGGATCAACAGAGAGTGCGACTGCTTGACTTCTCGAGCTGCCCGAAGTGCTGGACCTGCTCTCTTGCACCTGCGCTTATGCGTTTGGCTCTGAGATTGTTCCTTCAAAGAAAAGTAACTTACATCAGTCTCAAAATATATTATGGACTCACTGTATGGAACGCATCTTATTTTGGCCAAGCGAATTTAAGAGTTCAACTAGGAGGGACATGGTCATTTTAAGAAAACTCTTCTGACACGAAAGTCAAAGGATTTGAAGATATGGTTTCATACCAATATATCATGCCCCAATTTCCATTAAATCAATAATCATCCCCCGGGCATGATGCCATGCGATCGTACGGCGCGCCCGCACAAGTCCTAAGCATAATACTTTACTTTAGAAATATATGCAGCAGAGTACGCAAATGAGATATCACACATTGGACTGAAAAAGTTCTCCTTTTTAATAATGAAGATCTTGTTACAAACTCTTGACTTTAAAAGTGAAAAGGGTGTTGTACGGGCTTACAACCTGGATGCAAAATGAGATGGTCGATCCATACATTACATCCCTTACTAAAAATTCAAAAGATCAAACCATATTGGGTGCGTGTTTGCACCATCTCCTAGGAGCTTCAAAAGGGTATGTGTGAGATCCTTGAGAATATGTACTAGCATTCCAAAAAGTCATGAACACTTGGCTCGGGGAACCTGCTGCAACGAGGGTCAATACTTCAAAAAGTACCGATGTGGGCGAGCTAACCCAACACACCAAATCTATACCGTATTCATGTGAGCATGCAACATTATTATTATATATTCTTCTATATTGCCTTAGTTTAATTTACAACATGCGATAGAATAAAATGACATAACAAAAATTTGCCACCGCTCGGTAAATTTTACCAGCACCATCTGAACCACCTGTATACAACTTACCTTGCCCTTCCCTGCCATGAGGACATAGTTCGCAAAATTTAAATATACATAAGGATCACTGTCTTGACTAGACATCATGGACTATATTCTGGGTAGACGACGATGCCTGCAGCGCAGGCAGCGAGCCCCACTTCAAACTCCCGCCTTATCCGTGCTAAGTTGCTAGCACTACTAACTGTTGTTCCTCCCAGGACAAATCGGCCCCAATGCCCCGGTGACCATTTGCAGGAACCATATACCTTGTGCAAAAGTTATCCATGATCATTGATGATCTAAATACTAAGTTAACATATGAAGCATTTCAAGATATCAGAATGAACGTAACTACTTTAGCACAGTGCAATGGCAAAGTCTACCTGCTGATGTGTTCATATTTCAAGTTATGTACTACCCATTAAACATTTATAGATGAATAAGTTCTAGCTACAAATAAAACATAAAATAGATACATGCATATTTGACAAGCACGCAACATATGATCGTATAATAATTTTATGTGACCAGCATTAAGTGTTTCAAGTCTACTTATTCTTTATATCTTGACTCAATTTTATTATTATGGTATCGTAGATCAAAAGGCATAAACTAGTCAGATTATGGAGAATGAAGACTTGGAATAAGGGCTCTAATCGAAAGTAAGGCCACTCACAAGTTGGCGAATCTAGGAAGAAAAGAAAAGATCTTTAGGACTCCGCTCGCGAGTCACCTACATGATCACCTGCACGAATCAACAGATGATCAATATCTCCTTCCTCGATCTCCTAGAGTTCGATACGAAATATGACGTTTAAGAAACAAAGACAATAAAATCCATCAAAATCGTTCAAGAAAATACAAGACACAAAACCAATAAAAAAGCAACCAAGCGACATCAAAAACGAGCAAAGAAACCAACGCAACAGAAAGGCCCCTCTCGACTCTGCCGTCGAGTCCTTCCTTGAGGCACGATCCGCTGAATGTGGTTCTTGATTCCGAAGAAACAAATCCATAACGAGGAAAGAATCTTGATTCAATCTGTCTCGATCGCACGATACCAAGTATTTCTTAGTCGCGCTCCCCGAAAAGGGGAAACGAGACACTACACTTTATTGATATTTAAGAAGTGTTACAAGCAGTGCTTGGCAGAGATTAAAATTCGCTCAAGCTCTCTTTCTCTCGATTATAATAACATCATTCTATATATTATATCCCTTTGTACAAAATTATCTCAAAATATCTTGATACGTCTCAAGGCATTGACTCTAGATTTTCGGTTCCTAAGGATGAAGATATGCTATCGTTTCTTCGAACAATCCAGCACCTGCGAACATAACTGGTGGAGGGGATCGGAACTTTGGTGAGTATAAGAGAAATGAACTAAAGCAACACTCTCTAAAACCAACACTAAGTATGTGATAAAATATTATATTACTAGTGATCTTGCTACTTTTACCTAGGCTCATTTTATTCAGTACATGATCAGAGTCAAATTACTTCTTTCAAACACTTATCTTTGAAAACCGTTTGCACATTCAATAAATTTAGGTATACAGTAGGGACAATGTTCTATCGTGCAGTGTGCAACATGTATCGTGAGTCATATTTATTAACTCTTAGGAACATAAGCTATCTCTAGTGTACTATTTATCTCAATTAAAGGAAGTAGTAACATATATACATAAAACATGCAAGTCTTAGGAGCACTTCGATAAGAAACATAAACAATAACTAGTGATCACTTATACAGTGATTCTTACACTCGGCCGGACGGTTATCCCTGCAACAGAAATACAAGTTAGCAATAAATTATATAAACATCTAAGTACTATTTCCTATTCGTCTCTGGATCAAACAGTTAGGTATGAAAGAAGGCTATTATAGCATACGACCTAACTATATGATGGTCCATGGATACCCATAATTAGCAGTTGGGACGTTCAAGTCCATCTCACTAATAGACTGACACCCTTCCTTAATCACGATGTCTTTAAGCCTCAGGGTGTCATGTCATCTCCTAGGCCGAACGATTTCTAGTGCCCCAGGAACCAATCGAGAGGTTACGTCCTTTTGCACAAGTTTGTCCAGACTGATGAATGAATGCACTTCTATCTGATAACATACAATGCAAGCAGGCAATAATCAAGCAGACTCTTTTATATTAACTCTTATTATCATTAGTCTATATTGATGTACGGGGCACGTAACCATCAATCCTCTTCTATTCAATCAAGCGATAGGTTCAATCTTATTTTTTTTCAATTGATCGATAGGTCCAATAGCACACAGCACGATTTATTTATATAATTAGCAGTTCGATAAGGAAACCGGCAAGCAAAATATATTATAAGCGAGCACGATTATGATTCTATAAATCTAGCATGTAATTTCTATCTCTTGTATTCTAAGCATTTAATTCTACCTTACCATAGCAATAAAATTGATCATGTTTAAGAAAACTTTCTACTATACTCCTTAGCATGACAGGGGTTCATTCTAACTTTAGCATACAAGAATAGACAAGTTTATGACATCTTATTACTCTTCTTATTAGCATGGCAATGGTTCGTTTGATAGCTTTGCCTGTGTAACTTAGCATACAATATTCTATTCTTTTACTTAGCATGGTAAGGTTCTTTTCAATGACAAGCATTACTAGTTCTCTAGTTAAGCATACAGGTTCTTGTTCTATCATTCCCATGCAAACATTCTCTACTTAGCAACAAGCATTATAAAAACTTAGATTCATTATTAAAGAATATAAGAATAAGAGAATGAAGTTCTGTCCACTCACCAAGACCAATTGTCTTATGTTTCGATCGGGAAACTCTTCGAGAAGGTTCCCGCTTGAGCCAACAAAGCGATATCTCTTGTACATAGTGCCAATGCGGAGCGGGGCACTACTGTCAAAGTAGCATGGCATCGCAAGGAAGCGCAAGGATTCATGCCAAGGGATCATTAAAAGAATATAACTAGAGTGTATGAAAAGATATTTAGACGGTCTCTTGATGGAAAACTTATAGAATTCAAGACATAGTCCATTTTTGTATCATACTATTACTTGACCGATGCGGAAAGATTCAAGTCGAAGAGACATCTATCCTAATGCATGATGGGCAGTCACCGTGGGGAACGCTCAAGTCATATATTGAAATATGTGGGAGATTGTTGGTGTTTTTGCCTTTGGACTATGAAAGATAGTCCCACATTGGCTATACCGCCAAATGGGTATCTCAATATAATACTTTGCTTGTGTTGAGGTGACCACATGGGATATGGTAAAGCACATGGGTGCCATGTGGAGGAGTTTAATTAGGAGAAAAATGATTAATTCCTAAATGAAAGATTTTAATCTTTTTGTCATGTCCTTGTAATTTATTCCATTGAATCTAAGCCCCAAAGGGTCTTCGTGACTCAGACTCGGACTTGGACTCAAAGGCACAAAGTGGTACTTTGTTGACACACTTTGAACTTAGCACATCAACATCGGCGCATGGCGCTTGTGTGCATTAGATGAGCTCGGTTATGCACGATTTGTATGCGCCGACACATGAGAAGGGTGATTGAGCAGGGCGCATGTGCAGCTATGTGCCGCTGCACTGTTGCGTGCCTGTGTGCTGAGCTGTTGCTCTGGTGTACTGCTGGGCTGATGCAATGAAGGCATAAGAAAGTTCAGATTCAGTTATGGAAAGATTGCGTCTTTAATTCAGATATGATTTGAATTAATTTTGTTCTTATCTCTTTGTAACCGACTAGGTGGCAATGTTCCTCTATAAATACTCTCTTCTCAGCCCTCATTAGACACATATTAATTTTGAACAAAATATCGAGAGAGGGAGAGAGTTGAAGAGAGGTTGCTGCACCGCCAAGAGGACTCCAGGAGATCGTGCGAGTCCAGAAGGGAGGTGACGCGTGCGTTCCAGAACTTCTTCGAGAACTTGCTGGTTCCTGGAGGCGAATCTTGCTTTGAGAAATGGTGATCTTCATCACCCCAGTAAGCCATAATCCTTCTTCTTCTACTTCTCCTCTATTTATAACTTTTTTGTCCGTCTGTAACTGTGATTGCAAGGAAGAACATAGATTGATTTTTGATTCTTTTGTTTTCTTCGGAGCAAGTTGGAATCAGTTATTATATATAAAGTATTTCATTGGAATCGAGATCTCGGAAGGCAAACTTAGTTTTTGAGGTTTCTGAATCTCGAGTACATAATCCATGGGCCTAATTCATGGGCTCAAATTAGACTAGTCTAATTATTTGGTTCATGCATTCTAATAATTGGGTTAGGTCCACTACACAAGTCCAAAACAAATCTACAACTATCAAAAATTAATAATACAATAAATAAATCGTGCATGCACAAATATTAAATCTAAAAACCCTAAAATAAATAATACCCATTGATAATTACCAAACTACCCTTGGATGAAAATGTGAGGGTGACAGGTAGATTAGGGTTTGCTTCAAAATTTGGGAATGAATTAATTAGGAAAATAAATGGAGGCTATTAATGAATAAAGAGGCTTATATAGCCTCCTAATAGGGTTAGGGTTAGGTTGAGGAATATTTGAATTGAGTCAAAGGCCCCTCTTCTTCTCTCATAAATAGGATCAACTAATCCAATAGAAAGAATATTCTATTCTTGAGTCTAAATAGGTTTAATAGACTTAATCTAGTCATAACTAACTAATGACTCAATTCAAATAGTCTAAACTAAATAAATAACTCATTCTCTTAAACTAATGAGTCAAACTATGACTAACTATTTAATTGAATCAATGGGTCAAGTCAAGTCTATTTGGGTCATCTTGGGCTTACTAGCAATAAGTCAAACTAATGGGCTAACACACTAACCACTAACTATATTAATAATATAATAATATTTATATTATTATTAATAATACCAATAATATAAAATGATAAAAATACTCATCTTCCATAATTAGATGGTTACAGGAAAAGACCCTGGACTGGGCAGTAAGTATAAGTCCTTAGACTGGGACAGACATAGACCCTGGACTAGGTAGGAAAATATTATGAGCTACGGCTCATGACATGTGGGAAAACAAATAAGAACAATGGAGTATTTAATAAGTTTTCTAGTATCATGCATTATATATCTTCTTTATAGCTAAGTTGTATATGAACGCATGGTCATAGACAACTTGTGCACAAGATTTAGTATTCCTTGAACGGTACTCCAGGGCAACGGACTCAATTCATCCTAGGGGGAACAAAGAAAGATGTCGATGTACTGGCATCCAAAATTCGGGACTATCAGTGTGGCTAGCTTTCTGCACTGAGAATGACGTCGAATTCCAGTGTGCTGAAGTAATAGAACGGGCGATTCGAAAACCTCCCAGATGGGCTTGCTACCCTTCTGTAAGGGGATTCGTATAGCTACGAAGTCCAAGTTGACGCGAAGTCAGTGACCTTCATGTAGACACACTACAAAAATATACTATTTTAATTTCGTCACTAAAATGCATATTTTTGTCGCTATTTGTATTTAGCTACTGATTAGCAACCGAAATATTTCGTCAGAAAAATTAATGTCGCTACAAGAATTCTATCGCTAAACTGTCAATAAAGCGACGAATTGAGCGACATAAATCCACCGACAGATCAGTGACGTATAATTTTCTTCGCTAAACTTTCTGACCATTTACCAAAAAAATAGCGAAGAATTATGTGAGTCCAAAATTTGCCAGAATTTTCAGATGGTTTTGCATATTCAGGGCTCACAGAGTTCGTCACTAATCCGTCGCTAATTCGTCACTCTCAGTGACAGATTAACGAAAGATGTTAGCGATGGACTCTAATACATGTTTGGTACATTTGTGTGTATCAGACGTTTTAGCGACGGATAGTCCGTCGCTAAGTAGTCGCTGGCCTGATATATTTTTTCGGTAATCCGTCGCTGACCTGAGATTTTCTAGATTTTTCGTCTCTAGTACGTCGCTAGTACGTCGCTAAAGGTATTATTTTTCCTAAAAATTATTTTCTGCTGAGCTTATACCTGTTATATATTCACCAATTTCTACACAAATAAATTGATACAAGTAAATTCCACACAAACTAATAAAACATACACAAACTTGTACAAATGTTATATATACAATAAAATAATAAAGTAGAGTAATCCAAACATGTACAAATAACTGTTATATAATCCCACAAAGTCAAATAAATACAATCAAGTCAAAAAAATACAACTGATTCAAAAAATGCCACAAACTCAAAAAATACATCAAGTCGACGGTGGAGACAGAGGCGATGACGGCTGTCGGCTAGCCATGTACTGCGCCACAACCATAGCGATGATATCATATAGACCATCAGGAGCAACGACAGACGGAGCAGTGGTAGGAGCCGTTGAAGGAGGTGGATGATCCATCGATGTCGTCGGAGGAGCAGGAACCATCAGAGTAACTGGAGGACCTAATATAGTAGCCATCGGAGGAGCCTTCGTAGTAGCCATCGGAAGAGCAGGTCCTACAGCATCACGAATGTCAATCAACGGTTGGACCAACCCATGTAGCTCATGCACAGTTATCGTTAGCTGCTCCAAAGATATTGCACCAGAAGGAGCGTCGGAGCCGGACACAAATAAAGTTGAAGTAGCTGTCGGAGGAGCTCTGGAAGAACCGACGGCTAGGATGCCAACGATCCGGTACCGTACATGCTGCCTCCATTCCCTCTCCCGATAGCTTGTACCCATCGATCGTTTCTCTTAGTCGGCGTACTACTCTCAACACCCCCTCTAACGTCTCATACATCTCCTATATTTATTTATATAAATAAGTTGAGTTAAGGATTTTAGAGTTATATGTGCTATATTTGATTTTGGTTAGACTATCATATTGATACTAGATATCATAGTATATGTATATAATTTGAGTTATATTTGCTATATTTGATTTTCATGATATCTTAAAATACGATATTAACCAAGGTTCAAAGTATCAAAATCAAAATCAGTATCGGACCATTCCTATGAGATTTAAAGTAAATTGAATAAAATTATAATTTTAAGTATTTACAGTATTTACAGTATTTACAGTGTTGTTTCTTAAAATAGCATATTATCCAAGGTGCATAATTTTAAGTATTTACGGTGTTGTTTCTTAGTATTTTTGAAATTGAATGAAATAGTAATCACCCTTGTCGATTAATTTACATGCGATAGATATATTTTTCTCTTTTATATGATTTTACGATCTTAATATAACCTAATATAACTTCATAAACCATTAGAATAAATTAAAAAAATAACATAGAAACTAGGATTTGTCATAGTTTGACTGTTTGACCTAGAGTTGACCTATTTTGACTATTTTGACCTAGAAACCTAGAATCTAATTAAATTATAAAAAAATCTATTTAAATTGAAAAAAAATTATAAAGACAACTTACATATGATTTGGCGGCCCGCTCATCTACAAGCTTTTCATTCTTCTTTCTTTTGTGGGTTCGCTGGAAGATTGTTGGGGAGTTGACGATCTTGGAGTCTTTTTCGACTCTGGCGGCCTCGTCGTAGTATAAAAATTAAGCAATTAATAAATAAGCAAAAAAATTAGAATTACAAAAAAACTGATATGGCAAAAAAAATTGATATTAACCATCCGTTGAAAATGCTCGACGGTCGGATTAGATCCACCATTATGGAGACCACCCTTAGCACGGGCAGCCTTTGCCTTCTCGCACTTGGCCATGTAGGCCGGGGTGTCCATCTTCTTCTTTATCTCCTCCCAGTACTCCGTCTTCAGCCACTCCTTGCGGTGATCCGACCTAAGTAAAGCCAGCGTCTTCTGGTCATTGATCATATCTCTCAACCTCTTGCTGACGATGGTCTTATAGCACTTTCAGATATCATTATATCTATGATCCGACCACCAGTACAACCTCTACAAATTAAAAATATATTTTTTATCATTGTAATTAAAAAAATTATATATTATTATAACTAAAATTTATATACATACCCCAAGCTTCTCCAGCCAAACGAATCGTCGATCGAGCGGGATGTTAATGAAGTTGATATAAGGGCCATCAAAATAGCCCCGCATGATCTACCCCGGATCATTTTCAGCTTGATCGAGAAGAATATAAAATAAGTAAACAATATAAAATTAGAATACAAAAATACAAAAAAACATGTGAATTGACAAATAAATGCTTACGTCGCTCCATCGGCCCATAGCTCAGAACGACAGATATTGGCTGGCCGTTCTGGTAGAGTAGGGGGTCTGTAAATCCTGGACAGCGGAGATATACTCCGTTATCCACATGAAGGCCTGAAAATGGATTTTCTCCTGTGGGAGAACCTGGTGGAGTATTCGGTGTACTAGTGCCGATAGTGGCTGGAGTAGAAGAAGGGGTAGCAGCTGATAGAAATTCATGAGATAGAGTAGCTCCTGCTACTAAAGAACTAGTATATGGCGGGGATAAACCATCCGCCGCATCTACGAAATCGTCCTCAGGTCGTGTGTGAGAATCTGGGGTAGCAGGCATAGTGGATGGAGGATGCTGAGAAGATGATCCTCTCTGAACTTTTCATCGTCCTCGTCCCGCCATACTATAGGTAAATCTGCAGGAAATAAAAAAATAATGTCATCAAATAGATAATCATAAAGTAATGGTGTAGTGAAATAAGTAAATACTAGTGTGATGATAAAATAAATAATAATTATGTCATAAAATAATTAAATAAATATCTAAGCTAATGCATATGTATGTACGTACTAATCTTCTTCATCTTCTGAATCGTCATCATCTTCCGAATTATTTTTCGAATCGTCTTCTTCTTCTACTTCTTTATTTTTATTTTCACTTCCACTATCACTATCACTATCACATTCGTCTTCCAATTCTTGTTCCTCGCTCGATACCTCCATATCAGAGTTCTCCTCTATATAAGGTAAATCTTCTATCTCAATCTCTTCATCAACCATATCATTATCTACGGTAACGCCAACCTCCATACCATCAACACCGGCCAAACTCATATATGCAAGTTGAGGCATAACCACCTCATCCTCTTTGTATGTTATATCCCCAACATTATATGTATTTCTAGATTTAGTTTTGCATATATTCTACCAATCTTTATTATTGTGTCGTCAACTAGGATAGCTCGTATAATACACTTGAACCGTTTGACTAGCCAACACAAATGGTTCAAAACCTATATATCTTTTTTTTTTTTTTATATCAACAAACCCAAACTGTTTATCAATTTTCCATCCTTGCTTGGGTGTTGTGTCGAACCAATCACATTTAAATAGCATAATTTTTGTCTTATAAGAGTAATCCAGCTCCACGATATATCTTAGTACACCGTAATAGTCGAATTCTGGATCGACATCGTAGACTGAACACCTCACACATACTCCAGAATTCTTTGTATAATTAGCCTCCTCATCGACAAATGATTAATTAATAGACTTATCAGTGGTTCTAAATTTGAAGTCATTGATGGTGTATCCATCTCAATACTTTGCCCTCTTGCTTAGTCCGATAGCTAATGCTCAAAGTGCTCGAAGTCGTTCATTCTGTAAGTCTGTACCAGGACAAAAAACCTGAAACATCTCATATCATTTAGACATTAGACAAAGATTAGTCTGAATGCTAAATTTAAAATGGTTAACGTTTAGGATCCGTACATAATTATGGAACTATGATAGAAATTTTCTATCAACCTCTCTAGCAAGATCATCTTCATTAATATTAGGTATCTCCATTTTTACCTCAGCTCTAAAAGTACTATGATAATAAGGAGAATAGTTAGAGCAATTCTTTTCCAAGTATATACAAAATTAAAATATCTAGAAAAGATGTGTCGCTTACTTCTTAATATCTCATATCTCTTTTATACCACTATTTAATAATATATACTGATGAACTGCTTCAAAATCATCGTCTTCCAACTAACGTACTTTAGTAGCACTTGTTGGCTTCCCTCATATATTGAAGATAGTATGGATTGCACTATTCGGGGCATCAACCCCACCATCATCATTCCTTGGTGCTCTATTACGATTTATTCTGACATGAGTATCAAAGTAGATGGAGCAAAAGTTTGAAACCTCCTCAATGATATATGCTTCGTATATCGAAGCTTCTACATGAGCCTTATTGCCAACCTTCTTCTTCAGGTGATGTAGATACCTATAGATAATATATTGAATCTTAAAATTATTTAAATAAAAAATTATTAGTATAAAGAATTTATACCTCTCAAATGGATACATTCATCGATAATGGACGGGAGCACCGACGCGTGCTTCGTATGCTAGATGAATCGGCAAATGCTCCATACTATCAAAAATTTAGGGGAAGCACCCTTTCTAACTTACACAATGTCAATACAATCTTCTCCTCAAGTTCTATTATATATTGCACCGTCAACTTGCTTGAACACAAATCTCTAAAAAATATAGATAATTCGGCCAACGGAGTCCATACTTGATGAGACAACATCTCTCTCAGAGAAATATGTAGTAACCTCTCTATAAACACATGACAATCATGACTCTTAATCCATATCAGCTTGCGTTCGTTGAGATCAACACATCTTGCCAGATTTAACACATAGCCGTCAGAAAATCTCAACTTTGAAATCCAGTTGTATATTATCAATTTATCCTCCCTACTCAATATAAATGGTGCTGGAGGTTTGACCCAATTGCCGTTGCCACTTCGTTTTAGGTGCAAATCTGAATGCCTACAAATAATTTCTATGTCATTTCTTGCTTTGACATTGTCTTTCGTTTTCCCCTTGATATCCATCACCGTATTGAAGTTATTGTCGAATACATTCTTTTCAATATGCATGCCATCAAGATTGTGCCTTATGAGATTGTCCTTCCAATAAGATAAGTCCAAAAATATACTCTGCTTCGTCAAATTATGCCTACGTCCGAATCCTTCAAAGTGATCGACCGATATCGGATCTTCCATCACAGTCGGCAATTCATCTACCTATTTCCATACTTTATCTTATGTCAGTCTCAATGGGGGAGGAGATAGTTCTTGTTTACCAGCTCTAAAGGCATCTATGTTCCTTCTCTACGGATGCAACGTAGGAAGGAACTGACGGTGATAATAAAAAAAGTATACTTTTCCTCCATTCTGGAGACGGAATGCCTTACTCTCTTTTATACATATCAAACAAGATAAAGTACCATGAGTACTCCACCCCGATAATATCCCATATACTGAAAAATCATTGATGGTCCACATGAGAGATGCTCTCATTTGAAAGTTCTTCTCCTTCGATATATCATATGTCCGAACAAAAAATTGCCACAATTGTTTCAACTCATCCACCAATGACTACAAGTAGATATCGATGTTTTTCTTTAGATTTTTTGGACCAGGTATGATAAGTGTCAAGAACATGTAAGAAATCTTCATGCACATCCACGGTGGTAGATTGTAAGGAGTCAAAATCACCGGCCAACAAGAGTACTGATATTCCGACTGTCCGAAAGGAGTGAATCCATAAGAACATAAACCCAACCGGACATTCCTGGACTATGCAGCAAATTCAGGATGACACAGATCAAAATATTTTATGCCACTCCATCGAAAGGATGAGATAATTCTTCTTCATCCATCTTTCGTTCCTTGTTATACCATGTCATGTATTGTGTTGTATTTGCGGACATATACATCCTCTGCAGCTCTTTTTGATCGACAAAAACTGTATGTACTTGTAGGGACGAAACCTTGCCCGGATATTTGACTTTTATTTGTCCCGAATTGGCTTGTACCGGTCTGCAAGATAGAAAATATATTTATCTTTATCATTGTTCTCCTTATAGTACAACATGCAACAATTTTGACAATAATCTATCTTTTTGTAGCATAATCCGAGTTTTCGTATCATCATTTCGACTTGTAGAAGTTTTCATACAAATCCTTCGATCCTTTTGGCAACAACTCTCTATAAAACTGAATTATCCAGTCATAACATTCATGCGATAAGTTAAAATTAGACTTTAGGTTCAACAGTCGCATCATCACCGACATGACAGAATGAGAATCACAACCCAGATATAACGGAGTATCGGCATTCTTGAACATATCATAGAATTCTTTAGCATCAGGATTAGGATCCTCCGGATCAAAACTTGGACCTGCCGTATCAAATACCAACTCACGCGCAAGGTTTCGCGATCGATATTCAAAGTTATCTCCGAGAGTGGACTCTTCTACCTCCATATTGAAGGATGAATGATAATATTACAAAAATAAAGGTTCTCCTTGAGCTATTCACTCCTTGTAGTTCGATACGAAATCCTTCTTGTAGAGATGATCCCTCACGAGATCCACCTCTTTGAATGGTATGTTATGATATTTTATACAAGGACACTTGATGAGCCTCCTATCCATGAAATAATGTTGACTACTGGCATATTTGAGAAATTTCTCAACGGCCGCCATGAAATCATCTGTCAAAACAATCCTATTCTCATGTCGCCGATTGAACATACACGATCGGTCATCTAAGTATCGACTCATCGATTCTGTATGTACCATATATTCAACAATATGGATTAGATACAAGATGAGTTAAAATATTATCTAAAGGATTAGTTAATTAGGATATCATAGAATTCTTTCGTATCAGGATTAGGATCCTCCTGATCAAAACTTGGACCGACCGTATCAAATACTAACTCACGCGCCAAGTTTCGCGGTCGATATTCAAAGTTATCTCCGAGAGTGGACTCTTCTACCTCCGTATTGAAGGATGAATGATGATATTACAAAAATAAAGGTTCTCCTTGAGCCATTCACTCCTTGTAGTTCGGTACGAAACCCTTTTTGTAGAGATGCTCCCTCACGAGATCTACCTCTTTGAATGATATATTATGATATTTGACACAGGAACACTTGATAAGCCTCCTATTTAGGAAATAAGGTTGACTACTGGCATATTTGAGAAATTTCTCAATGCCCGCCATGAAATCATCTGTCAAACCAATCATATTCTCATGTCGCCGATTGTACATCCACGATCGGTCATCTAAGTATCGACTTATTGATTCTACATTTACCATATATTCAAAAAATATGGATTATTGTAAGCCCCCTCATTTTAGAATAGGAATAATTTGGTAATTTATAATTATTTTTATTATTTTATTTAAAGAATTAATTTTTAAAATTCTTTTTAATATAGATGACACTTTGCCATGGCTTCGATATTTTGAGCAATGCACGACCTTTTTTCTTCCAAACAAATTTATAATAATAATTTTAATTGGGTTAATATAGTGGAAACATTGATGTTGCATTTATTTGATCTCTCCCATACTCCAAAAATATTAAAGAACGTCAAGAATTACGGTTACCGTAAAATTGTCTCCTTTTGACTAGAACTTGACCCAAACCGAACCCAAACACATGTAGACATGTAGTGCACCCCAAATATTCTCATAAAATATATATTATATATATATATAATATTTAAATTAATTTATTTATATTTATAGGATTTCTAATTATAGAAAGTTGTATAGGTGGTAACCTAGTTGGCAAATAACTACCTAACCACTTCCCTAACCAACCCAACAACCAAATCTTATCCAATCCTAACTATAACAACCAACCCCACCCTCAATATTTCGGCCAAGAGTAGCCCTCCCTTTTCCAAAACCCTTAGCAATAGGATAAACCCCCTTCTTTATTTAAATCTATTTAAAAAGTCCATATATATATATCAACTTATCACCAAACTCTAACCCTAACATCTACTTCCCTCTTTGTGGCCTCCCCTATATCCTCCCTCCTCTATTCCAAGACCCCTTAAGCCTCTATCTCTCTCTCTCTCTCTCATTCTCCACTTCCTTTTTACTCCTTTCAAACCTCCACTTTATCCCCCATAAGCTGACAAGCCCTAGAGCAAGAGATTAGTCACCCTAGAGGCTGATTGCTTGCTGTTGGTTGCAGCTGCTGTCTACCCCCATCATATCCCTAAAAACCATCTCCAAACTGAATATTTATCTCCTATATGAAGCTCCCAAGCACCCTCTCAAGTTTCGTGGATTTTGGAGTCCGTTTGGTGCTCCGAATTGTCCATGTCGCGAGAAAGGACCACGCCGTAATCACATACGGGTAAGTCTTCCAACTTTGATTCTTTTTCCTATTCCCCATGAACCAAAGATTGTGTAACTCATGATAATATTAGATGATAAGTAGGATTAACTCCATACATGAGAAACCCGCATTTCTATGTAGAAACTATTTCAAGAAAAATCGAACAATCATGACACGGACACTACGCACCAATGGTAGACAAGGTTCAATGAGTATTGCCATGATAAATATATATAAAATAATTCTATAAAATTATATGTTATTAATTCAGAATATAAATATTATAATTATATAATTAATCATATTTTATGTTGACGAAAAGATTGGATGCAAAGACTACTTGGCCAAGTTGCAAGAATACCTAGATAGCGTAGTTGAGATGGTTGCATGAATGATGTGATATAATTATTTATATATATAATTATTATTAAATTATAGAAAATTAAATAATATAATTTTATATTAAAAATACTTTATTACTCAAGTTGGTAATGTTGCATGTACAAACTAGTATCAAGTTGCCAAAATACCTAGTCGACGCACAACATGACTTTGTGATACGATTCTTGGAGGGTTTGATCTTAATTCCTAAAACTAAATTTATATGTGTTTTAATTATGGAAATAAAGTATTTAAAATTTATATTTATGATATTTTCATGTCAAACCTGAACCCCAAAAATAAGGGCCACTAGCCTATATTTCGGGTGACTTTATAACATTATTTTGCTAGTAAATAGAGATTATTTTAGAATAAATAAATAGGTGATTATTTTCTGAGATTAGAACAGCATATAATAGGATATAAAATAATTTTTAATATATATAAACAATAATAATGGATTGGCTATGTCTCGGACAAGTTTCGAACAAAACTAGTCAACATAAAGTTGCCAAAATCTTAAAATATGTATTTTTTGTCAAATCTGAAATTTATTGCTATAAATTCATATAAATCATATTTAAATCTGAAATATATAATTTATTATGATTTATTTCTATGTCTTTTAATTGGGGACTTAAACTTAAATTTTGGAAGTCAAAAACCAAGAAACTAGGTCCCGATATCCTGTAAAAGTAAGCAAAGTTGTTAGAAATAATAACGAGCTTGATTTTGTATGGCATCGAAAAAATTATAGGATTAAGTTATAATTACAAGAATTCATGATTGTAACCTTAAGTATTTAATTGATTTTTAGGTCAATTGAATTCCGAAGGAGTGGACGCAGGATCATCTTTATCACCACTGACTGCAGAACCAGGCAAGTGTACCTTACCAAGATGTTTACAGTTCTAAATTATTTATTTGATATTATTTATGAATTGAATATTTTATTTTTGTGGCTTATTGATGTACTTGTGATCCTAGGGCCGTTAAACTATACTTTGTGTCCGGACAAGATTCGGGTGCCGACATCCTCTGCAGAGTCGAGTATCGTAGTTAGAGAGTCATTCTTCCGAACCCATATTTTGTGCATATATTATTTGCACATCTAACTGTAGGACACTTGACACGATATTCAAGTGGCAGAGTCTTTCTCGACTTGATCGTGGTACTTGGTCTCTGGATATGACTACATGATGCATGCTATAGTGATACGGATAGTTATACATATTGACTATGACTTGTGATAATAGTTAGAGGTCATGATCTTGCGTGTCTTGATTGAGACATGAAGTTACATTGGGTGGAAAGAGTCTTCATCGTGCTCTGGGCATATTTAACTATTATTATTTGAGTGTACTATTAGCATACGGAAGTGTCCATTGGGATCTTTCGTGAGTACTTTATATATACATCTTCCTCCTGGTTCCCCCACACGGAGACTTGAGTGTACTATTAGCGTACGGAAGTGTCCATTGGGATCTTTCGTGAGTACCAGCCCGGGGTACGATACCATACTCTCATTTGCATATCACATAGTTGGTCACAGTAGTTTACCCTTGAGTATGTGGGCATTATACTGTTTTACTTTTGGCATGTTGTTTCTTGTACCTTGTTACGTCCCTCTGAGGACCTGGTCCTCTGCCATTTTTTGCAGCATAGATGGTTACAGAGCCTTTGGAGTTGCTGATGGAGTTGCTTGTCTTACAGCAATTGGTACCAGGTACTTATATCATTTCTACCGGAGTTATGGTTGTTTATTCATATTGTTTATTTATTTGCTGATGTAGCCTAGTTTTATAGACTCATATTTCTTTCTCGAGTCTATTCGAGTTTGTGTGTTACTGGACGACCGACTTTAGCACATGTAGCTCATTCTTGTATATTCTGTTCATTATGGATTAAGACATAGATATTTATATTTACATGATTATCTAGATAGTGACCATTATAATAAATCTTATATGTATTCGAGTCGGACCAGAGTCTGGTCGAATGCGTAGCTGGCATGTTACGTATTCCTAGTCCTACGTATTTTAGGACTGGGGCATGACAATTATATACAAGATGAGTTAAAATATTTGCTAAAGGATTAGTTAGTTAGGATACTTGATGAAGAAGTATCATAAAGAACTAAAAGAGCTATTGGAAATACCATATTTGAGCATTTCTTCTTGTTTTACACGTATCTAAAACCATAATTCCTTGACATTCATTCGAATATGGTCGATACATGCTATAGCATGGTAAGGTTGGAACTACTAATTACTATTAACATTAGTACCGTGAAGTATAACTATAAACGACTATAATACTAAGAAATAATACTATAAATACTTATAATTATGCCTAAAGTATAAAATCTATTTTCTAAAATATTAATAATTAGTGATAATCGATACTCATAGTAATGGTCCGATACCGATTCGATACCAATACCAATACTCTAAAATGTTAATAATTCATTATAGGTTAAATTAGTAATAATCGTATCGATTTTAGCGCTGATGAATAAATCGATATCGATACGGATTTTTGAACATCACATATTCTATTTTTGATATTCTAGGATACGCTCAAGCCTACGTATTAAGAATTACGTACGTCTAAGGATACATCAAAATAATTATATATGTAATATTTAATATGTCAATCTTCTTCTAAGTTAATTATAGACACATACAATATATATTACCATTTTCGTGTCCTAATACTCGTGTCAATTTGTCTACATTTTTTATGATACGTGTGTCCGTGCTATATATATATATATATATATATATATATATATATATATATATATATATATATATATATATATATATATTCAACCTAATTACTGACTTAATATAAAATATACCTAATTGGTCATAATAAATTAACAAACATGAAGTAGGGAAGAAGAAGAGGACTTGCCTAGGGCTCCTCAACTTGTAATTTGAGAAGGAGGAGAGGGAATGGAGATGGGGTTGTTGCTGCTAGGGCTCCTCGACTTTCCTAGGGCTCCCCGGATTGGGGCTATCGGAGGAGGAGGAGGGGGTCGTCGGAGGCGAAGGAGGAGAGAGGGTCGGGATCGCACCGGAGCAAGGGAGAGGGAGTCGCTGTATCCAGAGACGCCAAAGAAGGATGAGAGGGGTCAGGGGGTCACCGGAGCAAGGGATGAGCATTTTTCGTCATTTTTGGTGTTTCGGATGTCAATTCATTTTGGATGAGCATTTTGTAAAATACTTTTCCCTTTTGTTCCCAATAAAAAATTGTGGTGATATCATCGTCCATAATCATCTTCTTCGTTAAACATGATTTCAAAGCCCAAACCATACATTACACATTTCATTGGGCTCATGCATCTTGGTTAAATTTAGAGAGACTATAAAATATTATAGGAAATTATCCCCACGATAATATTGTTCCATGATATTAAAGGTTGGGTAATAACTTCTTCTAAATTTTGATAGGGATAGTTAAATATTTTATGTGCTTTAGAGAATGAGTATATATATATATATATATATATATATATATATATATATATATATATATATATATATATATATATATGGTAAACGGGATATGAGCCATAGTGCTCATATTCCTACATGAGTCACGCATATCTGGACCAATAGGAATAGACTTTCACATCCCATGTGCACTAGTACACCCTATTGCTATTGGTCCGCATGTGCGTGGCTCATGTAAGAATATGAACACTATAGCTCATATCCCGTTTACTATATATATATATATATATATATATCACACACACACACACACAGAGGGATTGAGATCCCTGTATTTTTGCATCCACAAAGTATCCCCATGATCACAACATTTGGATCTTGTTTAAGTCATCTAATCAACGGTTAAGATTATACGACTTAAACAAGATCCAACGGCTGTTATGTATCCCAAAATCAATGGTTAAAATTATATGACTTAGAAAAGATCCTACGGTTGTGATCATGGGGATGCAAAAAATACGAAAATTCTGATCTCTCATATATATATATATATATATATATATATATATATATATATATATACACACACACAAGGGTCTCCCACACCGCTGGTTGTGGGATCGAATCCCTCACCCCTCCTCCCCCCACCCCGTGTGGGTGCCTGCGGGCGTGCGGGATTGGCCGCATAATTGCAATATATATATATATATATATATATATATATATATATATATATATATATATATATATATATTGAGTGCTATAGCCTATCTTATGGAACATTTTCTGCAGTATAGTTACAAAAATTGTAAATAACATACATAGGTTTCTCTTTATCTTGAAAATAAAATCTAAAAATCCCATTAGAGATAGATTATTTTTTAGTTTGTTTTAAAGATAGATTTTTTAAATATAAATTATTTTTAAAAAGTAGATTATTTTTTTTAAAAGATACATTATTTATAAATATAAATTATTTTTAAAAGATATATTATTTTTTAGACATTAAAGTTAATTTTTATATTAATTTCAATATTAATGTTAATGTTAACATTAATTTTAATTGATATATTAATTTTGGTGTTAATATTAAAATTAATGTTAATATTAATATTAACATTAATATTAATATTAATATTAATATTAATATTAATGTTAATATTAAACTAAATTTTAATGTTAATATTAACTTAAATATTATTGTTAATATTAATTTTAATGTTAATTTATTATTAGCTTTAATGTTAATTTAATGGTAAAAGTAATCTATCTTAAAAAATAATTTAACGTTAAAAATAATCTATCTTTACAAAGAAATCTAAACATAATCTATCTTTAAAGAGAGATTTAGATTTTTTTAAGAAAAATAATACATATGTTTGTTAGAACTCCCGTTACTATCTTATCTGTAGAAAATATTTCATATATATATATATATATATATATATATATATATATATATATATATATATATATGGGATAGGGTTATTGTAAATATTATTGTTCCAAGCAATCTCAGCCACATATTTTTTTTAAATGTGATTATAAAGTATGCTGACGTGGCACCTACTTTATGGGATGATTTATAACCACATGATTGAAATAAACATGTGGTTTAGATTGTTTGGTATAATAATTGTTATAATAATTTGATGTAATATTTTGTTATATATATATATATATATATATATATATATATATATATATATATATATATGAAGTCGCCAAATGGAAGAACCATATGGATAGCAAAAACAAGTGCCTCGTCACTGAATCGTCACTGAATTTTTGATTTTTTTTTTTGATAAAATAATGTTACCAATCAGTTCACTGTTTTAAAAAATATACTGAAACTTAAATCAACCACCCCTAATGTACAAAGACTTCTTTTATCCCTAGAGAGCCCGATAAATTCTGTGTGAGCGCATGATTATTGGCATGGGTTCGATATTTAGAAACTAATGTCGGAGATGTCTAGAGATGACAAATTCGAATATTGAATATGGGTTTTAGATTTTGGATTTTGAAAAAGTTATAAATTTTTTATTTGGATCACTATAATTGATTTAATTACTATTTAGATTATGGACCAACTGTCGACTCGTCATTCATCTACATAGGTAATGAAAAGTCACTCTAGTACACAGAAGAAATAAAAATTATAGTAGGTATGAACATATACTGTAAGGTAAGGTAGATATAAGGATTCTTACAACAATACAACCAGGGCCGACCCTGAGGCCGTGCCAAAAGTGCGGCTGCACAAGACCTCCAATTTTTTGGGACCTCAAAAATAAAATTATATATATATATATATATATATATATATATATATATATATATATATATATATATTTTATGTTCAGTTTTATAATTTTGTAATTTAAGTTATTATTTTTTTTTTCTCAATCTCTTGACTCTACGATCTGTACAAGACCTCCAATCATTCAATCCCTACCCTACCGACTCTAAGACTCATATTTATAATCATACAAAAAATTTAGTGTTTATCAAAGATTTTGTTCTGACCGATGTTTGTTTATCATTTCTAAGCGGTTCAATTGCTATTTTTCTTCTAAAGATTCCTCAATTGTTAGATGAATTCTACAATAAAGATCTAACGTGAGTTTTATTTTCTACAATAAGGATCAGATTTTTATTTATTTATATAATTTAGAAATTTGATGTGCAGACCTAGTCTTTATTTAAGAAACATTAATGTGCATGTCTAGTTTTTATTTATACAATTTAATGATCAGTACGTCTTCTATCTAAAATATTTTTATTATATTATGTAATGTGCTTGAATATAGATAATTTGAACTCTGATTATTTTATTTAGTAATTATCTATAGATTCAGTTATAACATACAATCAATAACATATCCAGATATTTTGATAAAGACATAGAATAATATCTTTAAAAATACGAATAAATAAATTTAGGGCCTCATTTTAAAATTCGCGCAAGGCCTTCAATTATTCAGAATAGGTCCTGAATACAACCCAGTCTGCCGAGTCAACTGTTGTTCCAAGATCCAAAGAATAATTAGATCGATTATATAAAAATCCGAATATAAAATTTACAATTTATTCGACCCAAAGGCTAAAAAAATCCAATTGAATAACCAACTCTACTTCATTTCAAATAGAAAACAAATCTGAAAAGAAAAAGAAAAAGAAAAAACAAATTATATTCTATTTTGGATGGCTGCAATGAAATGGATATGTTGATGTTTGGTAACATAACTAGGCGGTGAGCTGACCGCAACTGATCTCCAGCACTTGGCTTAGAAGAATTCACGCACCTAATAGAAATGAGGCTAAAAAATGCTTTCAGAACTCCACTTCCACTGTACAGCTCTCCAAGAACTGAACACTATAAAGAGCCGTTAAAATATACAACTCTTTTAAGTAATGGCTTCTCTTTCTTTCAACTCCTTGACACTTCCTCCTTCACGACCTCGGAAGCTGTCGTGGAGCTCCAATGGCGGCCTCAAGCCGATAACCGTCACCGGAAGCCCTCCCACCTTCGTCTCTGCTCCCGGTCGCCGGATTGTCGCTGGTGAGCTTAATTTTCATGACTTATCATATTTTATTTTGGCTAAATTTCAATTTGATAGCCTCAACTATTCAACTTGAAAATTAACCTGGCTGACCAGGGTGTCAACTTGAAAATATTTAATAGTTGACGGTATTAATTTGTCTAGTTTTAAAATTTACTGTTAAAAACTAGAATAGTTGATGATATCAAGTTAGAAATATTCAATAGTCGGTAGTATTAAGTTGTTGTTATAACGTGGGTTACTAAAGAGTTGGATTTTCAGTTTGTATTTTAGTCCCACATTGGTTAGAGATTAGTATTACATCTTTATTAGGTTGTATAAATAAGGCCTTTGACTCCCACTATAAGATTACACTAATAAGAGATCTTCTCTCCTATTTTCTTCTTTATTCTTCTACGTTTATTCTAACACGTTAACAACACGAAGCTCTAACGGGAGAAAATAACCGATTGCATCTCAGTGAAGCCGCCATTTGCAGATTATCCACTTCGATAATAGGTATAGTTATTTATGTTTATTTTTTCTGCATATGCATATCCTAGGCGCAGCCTGATGTTGATGTTTGTACATCTCTTGGCATACTGTTAGGGCAAAAAGAATAATTTTTATCCATTCATCTCACTTCTTTTAGTTAACTCTGATAGCACTCCGATGTTAATCGCATATAGATCTTTCGAAAAGAACGCTGAAATTATTCTTTATTTATTTCTTTCTTTTATATATGTTAATACATTCAGATCAAAACCATCAGAGATCTGATGACCATGAACATGATTGTTTGGTCTATATATATAAGACTTCTGGAACATCATTGTTCGAAGCATACCATATGTGGTATTTTTGAAAGACTTCTTGAACATAATCATTGTTTGAAGCATACCATGAACATCTAGTGTTTGGTATTTACCTACGACTTCTGGAACATCATTGTTCAAAGCATACCATGAACAAGATTTGTTTGGTATAAATAGACTTCTAAAACATCGTTGTTTGAAGCATACAGCATGAACATGAATTGTTTGGTGATTTACCAAGTTCTTATGTTAACTTGTTATTATTGATCTTATATAACAATATGTCGAGCCTCACAAAGCTTGATTTCAAGCCTCTAAACTTAGAAAGCCGGAACTTTCTCAACTGGAGATTGGATGCTGAATTGCACCTTCAAGCCAAAAGCTTAGGTGATGCAATTATGGCTGATAAGACAATATCTGCACAAGATAAAACGAAGGCTTTAATTTTTCTAAGATATCATATTCATGATGATCTCAAGGCTGAGTACTTAACAGTCAAGGACCCCTTGGTGCTATGGAATTCTCTAGCTGAGAGATATAATCACCAGAAAATGGTCATACTACCAGGTGCACTCTATGAATGGCTCAATCTACGTTTCCAAGATTATAAGGCAGTTGCAGCCTATAATTCAGCTATGTTCAGGATTACTTCACAATTGAAGTTATGTGGTGAAGAAGTGACAGAGCATTCCATACTAGAGAAAATATTTACCACATTTTATGCGACTAATATGACCCTACAACAGACGTATAGGGAGATAAATTTTAAGAAGTATTCCGAACTCATTGTTGTCTTACTCGTGGCAGAGAAAACCAATGAGTTATTAATCAAAAACCAAATTAGTAGACCAACTGGGTCTGCACCAATTCCAGCTAAAGTGAATGCGACTAGTGCTCGAAAAAATGTGACCACTACTAGGGGTCGAGGAAATCACACAGGTAGAGGACATGGACGTCCTGGAAGCAAAAGAAATGGCTACAATCCGGTTCCAAGGAACGATACACAGTTAAAAAATAAGAAATTTAATCCTCGAAGAAACAATGCCCAAATTTCCAATCCAGCTGCTCCAACTGATATTTGTAAACGTTGTGGAAGAGCTGGTCATTGGATGCGAAACTGTCGCACCTCACAAAAGAAAGTGGACGAGTATGAAGCCTCAAAGGGTGTGGAGACTAATCTCATGGAGGGTACAAAACACATGGATTTTAATGATTTCTTCCAAGATAATGATGGAAACGCAATTTCGGAAGACCGGTTCAATGCCATGATAGGCGAAGTCAATGAATAGTTATTATATGCTTATCTAAGTTTATTTACTTTTCACTTTGAATAAATTGGTCATTATATGATCAATAGTCTAGGTAGTTTGCTTTCTTTGAAGCAGTTTCATTTAGATTTAGATCAAGTTGTAATAATTGGCAATATGCTAAGTTTAACCATTTAGTAGCATATTAATATATTATTAATTTTTTTTTGAAAGGTATTGACAATGATGATGGCATATGCTTGATAGATAGTGCAACAACTAACACTATATTGAAAACTAGGAAGTTTTTCACAACATATGCCTCAAACACTGCCAAGGTGACCATCATTGTTAGACCCGTGATGCAGATTATAGAAGGTTATGGTAAGGCCGATGTTGTGTTGACAAATGGAACACAATTAGTCATTCGAAATGCATTATTCTCTAGTATATATAATAGAAATTTACTCATCTTTAGAGAGATTCAAATGAACGGATTTCATGTTGAAACCATGAACGATGATAGCAAAGAGTATCTTTGTATCACCTATAATGTTGAAAGCAATAAGCTCATATTAGAAAAGTGCAAATTAATCTCCTTGGGGCTATATCAAACTACTCTGAAGGTAGTAGAATCTCACCCCATCACAAGCAAATGGCTAAAGGATCCAAGGAATCTAATTCTTTGGCATGACAAATTGGGTTATCCGGGATCGACTATGTTGAGAAAGGTCATCAATAATACCAATGGGCATAATTTATCATACCAAAGTCTTTCCTTTCCTACTGAACATTTGTGTGTAGCTTATTCACAGGGTAAACTCATCGCAAGACCTTAACTTCTCAAATTAGCTTCTGAATCACCACCATTTCTTCAGAGAATACAAGGTGATATTTGTGGACCAATTGATCCTGCTAGCGGACCTTTCAGGTATTTTATGGTTCTAACAGATGCTTCTAGTCGATTGTCAAATATTTTCTTACTTTCATCTAGAAACTTTGCCTTTACTAAGATATTTTCTCAGTTGATTAAGCTTAAGACTCATTTTTCTGACCAACATGTTAGAACGATTCGACTTGATAATGCAGTTGAGTTCACTTCTGTCACGCCCCAGTCCCAAAATACGTAGGACCAGGAATACGTGACACGCCAGCTACGCATTCGACCAGACTCTGGTCTGACTCGAATACGTATAAGCTGTAATATAAAGGGCACTATCTAGATATTCATAAATGTAAACCTCTATGTCTCAATCCACAATGTACATCAGTATACAAGAAAGAGCTAAATGTGCTAAGGTCGGCCGCCCAATAACACACTAACTCGAATAGACTCGAGAAGAAGTATGAGTCTACAAAACTAGGCTACAACAGCAGATGAATAAGCAATGTAAAATAACCATAATGCCGGTAGATATAATGTGAGTACCTGGTACCATGCTCGCAAGATATGCCACTCCATCAGTATCTCCAAGTGCTCCGTAATCGTCTATGCTGCAAAACTGGCAGGGAACCAGGTCCTCAGAGGGACGTAACAAGGTACAGAAATATAACATGCCAAGTAAACAGAAAGTACAAGTGCACGACAGGGTACTCTATCATAACCAACTAGTGTGACACAGTTTAAAGACAACGTTCGACGTGTGGGCTGTCCAAAATAAAACCGCAGCTCCGAACACAGAGACACACGGGTCGTACCGTAGCTCCGAGCACAGAGACACACGGGTGTTACCACTACACTATGAAACAGGATCACTACACTATGAAACAGGATCACTACATATACATATATAAGCGCGTGCAGAGTAGCCCAAACGTCTAGTAACTGTCTTCCCCTTCCCATGCGGTCAACGATTGTGCGTTGAACCTGAACCTCTAACTACAGTCTCGACACAAGGAAAAATAACTCAACAGATGCGACCCTAAGGTCGTCCCAGTCTCTGGTCATGATGTCAGTATCAGGATACATGAATCTGGCACGATCACAGTGTATGAGTGTGTCATGGGGTGTCGATAAACTCAGGTACGCATATCGAGATACTGCGAATCAACCGACAATCTTCCTAGGATGCTACGACGTACGTCTTCACCCGGCTGTGAACCGGACGCGAAGTACCGAACGTCAACATAACTATGTGCACGATGTAAATACGAAACAATAAATATCTGTAAACTGAAATACATGGTGGCAAGGTACACTTGCCTGCGTGCGGCTGCTGATGACGGGGATCGGGTACTGCGTCCAAGTCCTCAGGTCCCGCAATACCTAGAGATAAATTACAAACTAGAATCAATAATCTATTTTACAACAGACAGGTGTGCTACACATATCTACACCTAGACTCAGTCTCAGCTACGACTATCAGAGACTAGACACTAGGGGGTTGACTACAGTTGACTATCGGTACGATAGTCAAAATCGACTTGTCATCAATAAGCTCTCCTCAATTTAATTCTCCATAATTCAATTAATAATTTCTATCATGAAACATACATCCCGATTATTTATTTAAATGTCAAAACTCACTTTTTCTCGAATTCATAATTAATTTCATTTGTTATATTTCATGTCGAAGACAATCTCTAATCCATAGTCCAACTTTATCAAATACGAGATACATGTTCACTATAAATATTAAAACTATGTCAACCTCATTAAACCCATCCTCAAATCATTTTAATTTTCATATGCATTCACATAACATCTCATTTTAATTAACCAAATTATTCTTTAACACTTAGTGCAACGTAAACCTACACTAACCATTTACATATATTCAAGAATCCTTCTTTCAAATTGTAATTAATCCACATGTAATTTATTTATTATTTCCTTCACCCATGCATATATCCATGACACATTATTCATGTCCAAAAATTACACTAAACTAGTCCACACAATATATACTCTAACAATATATATAAACATCTCCATAATTAACATCATTCCATAATTAAAACTTTCTATTTAACACAATTAATATTCTGGAATTTATTACATGAGAGGTGGAGGAATGAACCTCAATGAGGCTCGCCGGAGTTGATGGTGCTCATGGTGGTCGTGGGACTAGATGGTGGTGGTGGAGTGACTGGATGGGGGTGGTGAAGTTGAATGAGGTGGTGGTGAAGGTGGATGGTGGTGGTGATGAAGAAATGAAGTGTGAAGGTGAGGGGGTGAGGTGGTGAAGTAGTGAAGGGAGAGGGGGCTGTGTACAGTGGCCGTGGGGTGGGCTGTGCACGGTCGTGGGGGTGTGGGAAGGTGCTGAGGTGGTGGTGGTGGAGAAATGAAGGTGTTGGTGAAGTAGGGAATTAAATGGTGAAGTAGGAGGGAAGAAGAAGAAGAATAAGAAGAAGAAGAAGAAAAAAAGAAAGGAAATGGGAAGGGAGCTTACGGTTGAGGGAAGGAGAGGGAGGAGAGAGAGTGAGGGAGGGGGGGTTTTCAATGTTCCTTGGAATTAGGGCCGGCCTAGGGATAGGTGTGTGAGGGGGGGAAATTATATAGGAGAGTGTGTGTTGATTGTGTGGTGGAGAATGATTGGAATTATTTGAATGGGTGGTTGAGATTTATTATGATGGATGAATGCTTCCATGAGGGAGAGAGGGGGGTTGTGACCGGTCCAAGAGGGGGGAAGCTTTCTTCATTGGCCCAAACCAATGAGAAAATGACACCTATTGCTACTTTTGCACTTTAGCCCCTTAAGTTCGGGAACTTGTACAAACACATGAAATGACACGAAAATTGTGCCGAAAATTGCGTTTATTAAATTGTATGACGAGGGGGTAGTGTGGGTGAGGAACGGGTTTAATTAAATGGGCATTGGGATTAATTTAGAATTTAAATGGGATTTACCAAGTTGGTAATTCCGAATTAAATAGAAATAAGCGTCCCGCGAATTTAATTTAATTTGGGGCACTTGGGGTCAAAATCCGGAAATGGCGCAAAAGCCAAAAATGGTGGGGGCTTGGAGTCAGTCTTGGACCCTTTTGTTGGTCCGGCTCAACGGGTTAAGTTGGTATCCCAAAATTTAGAGTAACGACACAGGAGTCCGACACCGAATTAAATATGGATTTTGGATTCGAAAAATTGTGCAATTAATTTAGAGCACAACGGAATCTGACTTTTTGTGACGGAAAGGTCCAGTGCCTAATTTGGCGAGTTGAGTCGAGTGTACAATATTTGTACGGAATTTATGGGCTGAAAATGGGCTCCGAATAATTAGACAACGATAGTGCGCGCCAAGGGTTTAATTAATTGGATTAAAATTCCAGATAAATATATTCTACTCTAAACCTCAATATCTTCTATAAAAATTTTCCTGGTCCACTCTAACTATCTACAGAATAAAATTGAGGGGGTTTACATTCTTCCCAACTTAGAAAAATTTCGTCCCCGAAATTAAAAGTAAAGCACGATAATATCTAACAGAATTTTAAAACAAATAGTAATTAAATTGCCGTACGTAAATTCGTACCTTGCTCCTCAAATAAGTACAGGAATTGCTGCCGAATAGAATCCTCGTGCTCCCAAGTAGACTCGCCTGGGGAATGGTGCTTCCATGCCACTCTGACCAGTCGAATCGTCTGTCCTCTCAAAGTCTTCTCGCTGCGATCGAGAATCTCAACTGGATGCTCTACGTAAGACAGACTAGGCCCGACTGTAATCTCCGAATGATCAAGCACGTGGCTAGGGTCTGCGACATATCTCCTCAGCTGCGATACGTGAAATACGTCATGTACTCCCTCTAGTGATGGAGGTAATGCAAGACGGCAAGCCACTTCGCCAACTCGTTCCAAAATATCAAAAGGTCCGATATACCTCGGACTCAGCTTGCCTCTGCCTCTGAATCTGATGGTACCACGAGTGGGCGATATCCTCAAAAATACGTGGTCACCCTCCTTGAACTCCAATGGTCTGCGGTGCGCATCTGCCCAGTGTTTCTGTCTGTCCTGTGCTGCGCGCAGGTGGCTCTGAATCTGCTTGACCTTCTCTACTGTCTGTGTCACCAATTCCGGACCAAGTATCTGACGCTCTCCCACGTCACTCCAACAAACTGGTGACCTACATTTCTGCCGTACAATGCCTCATAGGGTGCCATCTGTATGCTGGCCTGGTAACTGTTATTGTAGGAGAATTCCACCAAGTGTAGATGGTCCTCCCAAGATCCTCCAAAATCAATCATGCATGCTCTCAACATATCCTCTAATATCTGTATCGTGCGCTCTGACTGTCCATCAGTCTGTGGATGATACGCAGTGCTGAACTTGAGACGAGTTCCTAAGCTCTCCTGCATACTCCGCCAAAAATGTGACGTGAATCTGGAATCACGATCCGATACGATGCTGACAGGCACTCCATGTAATCGTACTATCTGTCTCATATACATGTCAGCTAGTATCTCTGTGGATTGCCCAACTCTGAAGGGCAAGAAATATGCAGACTCGGTGAGTCTGTCCCCGACAATCCAAACTGTATCCTTTCCGCTTGGGCTTCACAGGAATCATGTGACGAAGTCCATGGTAAATTGTTCCCTCTTCCACTCGGGAATGGGAAGCGGCTGCAATAGTCCTGCAGTTCTCAGGTATTTTGCCTTGACTCGTTGACATACCAAGCATCTTGCTACGAATCTCGTAATCTCTCCTTTCATCCTATGTTACCAGAATTGTTGCTTCAAGTCTCGGTACATCTTTGTACCCCCGGAATGAATTGTATAAGTCGAGCTATGCGCCTCGGTCATCAACTCTTGGCGTAGCTCGCCACTTGGAACGTATAGGCGATCTCCGTACCTCAACGTTCCGTCTTCATGAATCCTGAGTCCCGTCTGCAGGCCGGCTTCTGTTCTCTCTCGCAGACGTCGAAATCTCGCATCTGTAGGCAATGCTGCCTTGATCCTCTCAATCAAAGTAGACTGAACCTCAAGACTGGCCATCTGTCCATCCATGCCTGGCAATACGATCTCTATTCCAAGCTCCTGGAGATCCTCTAGCAACTGTCGATGCGTCGTCAGAAAGTATGCCATGGGCTTCCTGCTTAAGGCATCTGCTACGACGTTCGCCTTGCCAGGGTGGTACTGTAGCTCAATGTCATAATCTGTCATCAGCTCTAGCCAACGTCTTTGCCTCATATTGAGCTCCTTCTGCGTGTAGACGTACTTCAGGCTTTTATGATCTGTAAATCTCCACACGCTCATCATAAAGGTAATGTCTCCATAGCTTTAGTGCAAATATCACCGCAGCTAGCTCCAAGTCGTGCGTCGGATAGTTCTTCTCATGAACTCTCAGTTGTCTCGATGCGTAGGCTATCACCTTGCCGTGTTGCATCAATACACATCCCAATCCGCTCCCTGACGCATCACTGTACACTACAAATCCTCCTGATCCGGAAGGTAGTGTCAAAATCGGTGTCGATGTCAGACGCTTCTTCAGCTCATCGAAAGCCGCCTGACACTCGTCGGTCCAGATAAACTCTTCGCCTTTACGCGTCAGTCGTGTCATAGGCGCAGCTATCCTCGAAAAGTTTTCCACGAACCTCCGGTAATATCCGGCAAGTCCGAGGAAACTCCTAACCTCCGTAACTGATGTAGGGGTAGGCCAGGTCTCTACTGCAGCTATCTTCTCCGGATCAACTGATAGTCCATCTCCGGTGATTATGTGTCCCAGAAATGGTACTCTATCCAAGCAAAACTCACATTTGCTGAGTTTGGCGTACAACCTCTCATGTCTCAGCGTCTCCAACACAATCCTGAGATGTCTCTCATGCTCCTCCTGGCTCTTGGAATATATCAGGATATCGTCTATAAATACCACCACGAACTTATCTAAGTACTGGTGGAAAACATTGTTCATCAAACACATGAATACTGCTGGCGCGTTGGTTAAACCAAACAGCATGACTAAAAACTCATAGTGGCCATACTTCGTCCGAAAGGCCGTCTTCTGGATGTCCTCTTTCCGTACTTTGATCTGATGATATCCGGATCTGAGGTCGATCTTCGAGAATACACATGCGCCGCTAAGTTGATCAAACAAATCATCGATGCGCGGTAGTGGATACTTGTTCTTTATCGTTACAGCATTAAATCCTGTAATCGATACACAAACATACCGTCCCTGAAATCAATACGCAGACGTACCGTCTCGTCCTTCTTCGGTACTATAAGATGGTTGATTCTCATGGAAAAACACTAGCCCGACCGAAACCCTTGTCTAAGAGGTCCTCTATTATGGACTTTCAACTCAACCAAACTCTGTCGGTGCTAGTCCGAAGACGAAAAAATAATCGGCTCGGCTCTTGGAGTCAACTCTGTAACAAACTCTTTCTGTCAGGTGGCAGGCCTAAAAGATTATCTAGAAAACATCCTCAACTCTGCTATAACATGGTGGTACACTGGTTCACCTCCTGAATTGTATACCCCTAAGGTAGATGGACACCATACTCCTAGGCTCCCTGAACTCAACTCAGGGTAACCTGGTGGCCTAAAAATATAAATGCAACTACGTCGACAATCGAGTGTCGCGTGGTATTGGCTCAATCAACTCATGCTAGGACGGTGTTATCGTCCAGACTTAACCTCAAAATAAATTCTCCTGTTCTGTTTACCACAATAATCCTCCAAAAGAAAAATTCTTTCTTGCCTAATGTATAATTTCTCTTCTCCTTAAGGTCTTCCCTAAAATTTTATTCCTCGAATTTCTTCTTTTCGTTATTTCTCTCTCCAAGTCATAATTACAATTATAATAATGATGTTAACAATCATACTAATATTCACATACTAAAATTTCCATCATTTTATTTCCAAGTGAGAGCTTGAAATTTTATCTCCTCTAGTCCATAATATCATTCCTGGTATTGCTATCATATACAACCACTAGTTTCCATCATTAGGCTATGCATTCACATAAAACATTCTAGGTCATGTTCAACAATCCTTCTAGCTCTCAGTACTCCCAAGATCACTGCTATCTCAAGTACGACTAGGGTACTACTGGCTCCAATTCTCTTGCTACCCTTTCATACTAATTCTAGAATCCAAAGAACCCTTCAATCTATCCTGATAGGGTAACATTCTTCTCATAGAAAGGTATACGAATTCTGTCTCCTGTCGTCTGGTCTTCGATCTTCTTCTGGAGGGAAGTTATCAGTCACGAGCATTCGTCTCCCCGAATAATAGGGGACGAGGAACAAGGATAGCGATATTTACGAAGATTGAACGAATGCAAAGTGGAAGTCCAAGGGCGATAATCACATACAAAGAGTTTTAAAATCGATCATGGATTGAGATCCTATTCAACAATCATAATATCTTTTCCTAATTTGCAGGGTCGCTTGGCACAGTCAGGTGACCAAGACGATTTAAATCGGACCTGCATGGGCCACCACAAAAACATGTCACGCCCCAGTCCCAAAATACGTAGGACCAGGAATACGTGACACGCCAGCTACGCATTCGACCAGACTCTGGTCTGACTCGAATACGTATAAGCTGTAATATAAAGGGCACTATCTAGATATTCATAAATATAAACCTCTATGTCTCAATCCACAATGTACATCAGTATACAAAAAAGAGCTAAATGTGCTAAGGTCGGCCGCCCAATAACACACTAACTCGAATAGACTTGAGAAGAAGTATGAGTCTACAAAACTAGGCTTCAACAGCAGATGAATAAGCAATGTAAAATAATCATAATGCCGGTAGATATAATGTGAGTACCTGGTACCATGCTCGCAAGATATGCCACTCCATCAGTATCTCCAAGTGCTCCGTAATCGTCTATGCTGCAAAACTAGCAGGGAACCAGGTCCTCAGAGGGACGTAACAAGGTACAGAAATATAACATGCCAAGTAAACAGAAAGTACAAGTGCACGACAGGGTACTCTATCATAACCAACTAGTGTGACACAGTTTAAAGACAACGTTCGACGCGTGGGCTGTCCAAAATAAAATCGCAGCTCCGAACACAGAGACACACGGGTCGTACCGTAGCTCCGAGCACAGAGACACACGGGTGTTACCACTACACTATGAAACAGGATCACTACACTATGAAACAGGATCACTACATATACATATATAAGCGCGTGCAGAGTAGCCCAAACGTCTAGTAACTGTCTTCCCCTTCCCAAGCGGTCAACGATTGTGCGTTGAACCTGAACCTCTAACTACAGTCTCGACACAAGAAAAAATAACTCAACAGACGCGACCCTAAGGTCGTCCCAGTCTCTGGTCATGATGTCAGTATCAGGATACATGAATCTGGCACGATCACAGTGTATGAGTGTGTCCTGGGGTGTCGATAAACTCAGGTACGCATATCGAGATACTGCGAATCAACCGACAATCTTCCTAGGATGCTACGACGTACGTCTTCACCCGGCTGTGAACCGGACGCGAAGTACCGAACGTCAACATAACTATGTGCACGATGTACATACGAAACAATAAATATCTGTAAACTGAAATACATGGTGGCAAGGTACACTTGCCTGCGTGCGGCTGCTGATGACGGGGATCGGGTACTGCGTCCAAGTCCTCAGGTCCCGCAATACCTAGAGATAAATTACAAACTAGAATCAATAATCTATTTTACAACAGACAGGTGTGCTACACATATCTACACCTAGACTCAGTCTCAGCTACGACTATCAGAGACTAGACACTAGGGGGTTGACTACAGTTGACTATCGGTACGATAGTCAAAATCGACTTGTCATCAATAAGCTCTCCTCAATTTAATTCTCCATAATTCAATTAATAATTTCTATCATGAACCATACATCCCGATTATTTATTTAAATGTCAAAACACACTTTTCCTCGAATTCATAATTAATTTCATTTGTTATATTTCATGTCGAAGACAATCTCTAATCCATAGTCCAACTTTATCAAATACGAGATACATGTTCACTATAAATATTAAAACTATGTCAACCTCATTAAACCCATCCTCAAGTCATTTTAATTTTCATATGCATTCACATAACATCTCATTTTAATTAACCAAATTATTCTTTAACACTTAGTGCAACGTAAACCTACACTAGCCATTTACATATATTCAAGAATCCTTCTTTCAAATTGTAATTAATCCACATGTAATTTATTTATTATTTCCTTCACCCATGCATATATCCATGACACATTATTCATGTCCAAAAATTACACTAAACTAGTCCACACAATATATACTCTAACAATATATATAAACATCTCCATAATTAACATCATTCCATAATTAAAACTTCCTATTTAACACAATTAATATTCTGGAATTTATTACATGAGAGGTGGAGGAATGAACCTCAATGAGGCTCGCCGGAGTTGATGGTGCTCATGGTGGTCGTGGGACTGGATGGTGGTGGTGGAGTGACTGGATGGGGGTGGTGAAGTTGAATGAGGTGGTGGTGAAGGTGGATGGTGGTGGTGATGAAGAAATGAAGTGTGAAGGTGAGGGGGTGAGGTGGTGAAGTAGTGAAGGGAGAGGGGGCTGTGTACAGTGGCCGTGGGGTGGGCTGTGCACGGCCGTGGGGGTGTGGGAAGGGGCTGAGGTGGTGGTGGTGGAGAAATGGAGGTGTTGGTGAAGTAGGAGGGAAGAAGAAGAAAAAAAGAAAGGAAATGGGAAGGGAGATTACGGTTGAGGGAAGGAGAGGGAGGAGAGAGAGTGAGGGAGGGGGGGTTTTCAATGTTCCTTGGAATTAGGGCCGGCCTAGGGATAGGTGTGTGAGGGGGGAAATTATATAGGAGAGTGTGTGTTGATTGTGTGGTGGAGAATGATTGAAATTATTTGAATGGGTGGTTGAGATTTATTATGATGGATGAATGCTTCCATAAGGGAGAGAGGGGGGTTGTGACCGGTCCAAGAGGGGGGAAGCTTTCTTCATTGGCCCAAACCAATGAGAAAATGACACCTATTGCTACTTTTGCACTTTTGCCCCTTAAGTTCGGGAACTTGTACAAACACATGAAATGACGCGAAAATTGTGCCGAAAATTGCGTTTATTAAATTGTATGACGAGGGGGTAGTGTGGGTGAGGAACGGGTTTAATTAAATGGGCATTAGGATTAATTTAGGATTTAAATGGGATTTACCAAGTTGGTAATCCCGAATTAAATAGAAATAAGCGTCCCGCGAATTTAATTTAATTTGGGGCACTTGGGGTCAAAATCCGGAAATGGCGCAAAAGCCAAAAATGGTGGGGGCTTGGAGTCAGTCTTGGACCCTTTTGTTGGTCCGGCTCAACGGGTTAAGATGGTATCCCAAAATTTAGAGTAACGACACAGGAGTCCGACACCGAATTAAATATGGATTTCGGATTCGAAAAATTGTGCAATTAATTTAGAGCACAACGGAATCTGACTTTTTGTGACGGAAAGGTCCAGTGCCTAATTTGGCGAGTTGAGTCGAGTGTACAATATTTGTACGGAATTTATGGGCTGAAAATGGGCTCCGAATAATTAGACAACGATAGTGCGCGCCAAGGGTTTAATTAATTGGATTAAAATTCCAGATAAATATATTCTATTCTAAACCTCAATATCTTCTATAAAAAAAATTCTGGTTCACTCTAACTATCTACAGAATAAAATTGAGGGGGTTTACAACTTCCCGTACTTTTGATGATTATTGTGCTTCCATAGGAATAGAAGTTGAACATTCTGTCTCTCATGTTTATACCAAAAATGGTTTAACAGAATCCTTGATTAAGCGTTTTCAGCACATAGCAAGTCCTTTACTCATGTAATCAAACTTACCCGTTTCAGCTTGGGGGCATGCCATATTACATGCTGCTAAATTGATCATTGTTAGGCCAACTGCATATCATAAATTTTTACTATCACAACTTGTGACAGGCCATAAACCTAACATCTCTCATTTGCGTAAATTTAGTTGTACTATTTATGTTCTTATTCCCCCTCCTCGGCGCTCTAAAATGAGACCTCAGAGCCGTTTAGGAATTTATATTGGTTTTGATTCGCCCTCAATCATTAGATATTTGGAACATTTAACTGGTGATGTTTTTACTACTAAATTCGCAGACTTCTATTTTGATGAAACTAAATTTTTGTTGTTATGGGGAGATAAAAAAGAAAAGAATGTTCTTACAGAACCATTTGCCACAAATAAACGGCATGAATTATCGTGGGATAATCCCACTTTGTCTCATCTAGATCCTCGTACTAATCAATGTGAAACTGAGGTACGAAGGAATTGCATTTACATGAGATTGCAAATCAAATGCCGGATGCATTTACTGATACAGCTAAAGTGATTAAATCACATGTGCCCGCTGAAAATACGCCAGCTCGAATTGATATCCCCGTAGGAAAAAATAGCAAAGTGACTAATGAATCTACTGAACGCCAGAAGCGTGGTAGACCTAAAGGTTCGAAGGACTTAGTCCCTAGAAAGAGAAAATGTCCAAGTAACGCTCTTAAGGAGGTTACACATAACGCTCAAGAAGAGGTTATGAATAACAAATCCATACTCTCTGAAAACCCAGAAGAGGTTATTGTCTTAGAAAAGACACAAGCCTAAGAGAAGGCTCAGGTACCTGAAAGCAAAGAGATCTCTATGTTTTATACATATACACGAGAGGTATGGGATCACAAAGATATAACAATAGATGAGATATTTTTATTCTCAGTAGGTACTGAAATATCTAAGGGCATTGATGACACTGAACCACGTAGCATCGATGAATGTCGACAAAGAAAAGATTGGCCAAATGGAAGGATGCTATTCAAGCAGAATTGGATTCTCTTAATAAACGTGGAGTGTTCGGACCTATAGTACAAACACCAAAAGACGTCAGACCGGTAGGTTATATGTGGGTGTTTGTAAGAAAGCGAAATGAAAAGAATGAAATCGCTCGATTTATTGCACGATTAGTGGCACAAGGGTTTCCTCAAAGACCCGAGATTAATTACAAAGAGACGTATTCTTCCGTAATTGATGCAACAACGTTCAGTTATTTGATAAGTCTGATAGTTAAGAAAAAGCTGGACATGAGACTTATGGATGTTGTAACAGCCTAACTATATGGTGATTTAAATAGCGATATCTATATGAAAATCCTATATGGATTTAACCTATCCATCTCAAAAGCTAAGAACATGCATTCCATAAAGCTAAGTCATTTATTGTACGGTTTGAAACAATTCGGAAGGATGTGGTATAACCGTATTAGTGAATATATGAAAAGAGAGGGATATGAGAATAATCATATATGCCCATGTGTCTTCATAAAGAAATCTAAGGAGGGTTTCGCTATAGTTGCAGTATATGTCGATGACATAAACTTGATTGGGACAAGACATGAAATCAATGAGACTGCAAACTATCTGAAAAATGAGTTCGAGATGAAAGATCTCGGAGACACGAAATATTGTCTCGAATTACAAATTGAGCATTGCACTAATGAAATTTTAGTGCATCAATCCAAATACACAAAAAATATATTGAAACAGTTCAATATGGATAAAGCTCATTCCCTTAGCACTCCAATGGTTGTTCGATATTTAGATATTAATAAAGATCCATATCGTCCTAAGGACGACAATGAAATGATGCTAGGACCCGAAGTACCGTACCTTAGTGCCATTGGGGCATTAATGTATCTATCACAATGTACAAGGCCAAACATCATTCTCTGTCAATCTATTGGCTAGATATAGCTCGGCGCCAACTTGCAGACATTGGAATGACATTAAACATGTGATGATATATCTTCATGGAACTACCGACATGGAATTATTTTATACTTGTGGTTTATCTGACATCGCGAATCTAGTTGGCTTTGCATATTCAGATTATTTATCTGATCCCCATAAAGGTCGTTCACAAACTGGATATGTGTTTCTTAATAGCAATGCAGCTATTTCTTGGCGTTCAAAAAAACAGACAATGGTGCTACCTCCTCAAATCACTCAGAAATATTGGCTCTCCATGAAGCAAGTAGAGAATATATTTGGTTGAGATCGTTGATTTAACACATCCGTAGCTCCTGTCACCTTTCCCCTACCACAAATACTCCAACAGTTATTCATGAGGATAATGCAGCATGTATTGCAAAAATTCAATGTGGATTCATTAAAGGAGACAGGTTCAAGCACATCTCACCGAAGTTTTTCTATATCCATGAGCTTCAGAAGAACTTTGATATTGATGTCCAACAAGTTCGCTCCAGTAATAATCTTGCAGACTTGTTCACCAAATCATTGCCAAAGTCAACTTTTCAGAAACTAGTTCATGGAATTGCAATGCGGTGTCGTCATCAGCTGACTGTTCAGGATCAACATCATCAGGAGGAGTGATTGTTTTCAGGGGAAGATATTTTGTATGGACTATAACGCGTTATACTCTTTTTCCTTAGTCATGGATTTTTTTCCATTGGATTTTTCCTGATAAGGTTTTAATGAGGCAACATTAAGCGTGTCCAACACCTATCTAAGTCATCCTAAAGATTGTACTCTTTTTTTCGCACAAGTTTTGTCCTAATGGATTTTTCTGGCAAAATTTTAACGAGGCCATAGGCTTTAGAGATTGTGGTCATCCAAAGGGGGAGTGTTATAACGTGGGTTACTAATGGGTTGGATTTCCACTTTGTATTTTATTTTCACATTGGTTAGAGATTAGTATTACACCATCATTGGGTTGTATAAATAAGACATTTGCCTCCCACTATGAGATTACACTAATAAGAGATCTTCTCTCTTATTTTCTTCTTCCTTCTTCTACGTTTAATCTAACAGTTGTGTACTTTTAGGCCTACACGGATTTAAGGAATCGGAAAAGAAAACTTGTTCTTTTCCTTTGTTTGGTAGCCACAATCTTTGAAAGTATTTTCCTAAGTTACTCAGGAAACGGCAAAAGCTTCCCGCTCTCGAGCCAGACCGTGCTTCTAGCTATAACTGGACCTAGAAGAGGAGGAAAAATATGAAGAAAATTGGTTTCTCTCAGAAAGATTGATTTTTCTTCTTCCTTTCTCAGCATTTATTGCAAGATATTAAGACAAAGATAGCCTTGTGTTATTGTATATTTTACCAACACATATTTTTTTATAATATTATTTTTTATTTTAAAAGACAAGGACATTATGGAAATATTAATATTTTTTTTTTGTCCTTTCCTACAACAACCAATCACTGAAAGAAAATCAAATGAGCTTTCTACATGGTTTTCTTGTTTATAGGAAAGAAAATTTTATAAGAATTCTACTTTTCTATTCCCATGAAAAATACAAGGGAATTCATTTTCCTTCCGTGAACCAAAAACGATGCCTTCAAGTTTAGTGTATCAAGTTGAAAAAGTTGAAAAACTTAATAGCTGAGGGTATCAAGTTAAATTTTAGCATTTTTTCCCCTTCTGTTTTAAATAACCTAATGTTATTTTGGGCTGAACTGTAGTTACTATGATCATGTTGGGTGATGGTTTATTGTACCTAGACATGATTTTTATCAATTTATTTTGGGGCTTATGAGGAATATCCAGATAGTTTAATGGGGGTTGGCTATGGCTAATTTCAAGTTCAGTAGAGAAACCGTAGGAATCTAGTTTAATATAAGAGTTCAACTATTGGTTATGCTAAAATGATCATGTAATAACAATGAAGATTAAATTTTCGTTCAGAGATGATTATAACCAGTCTCCCCAAATCCACATTGTCACATGAAGAATTGTAAGATACCTTACGAAAACCTAAGGAAATATCATATGAATGTCACGTCCCGATCCCGAAAGGGTCAATCGTCCTCGCTGGATTCTTTACGGAACCGATCGTCCTCGTTGGGGCGTGATGCCGTGTGAGCCTGTATTTGCACTCGCACAAGGCAAGAACGTGCAGTGATAGGAACCCATTTTGAAACACAAGTTAGAAAACACATTCACAGTAAAGGCTTGAACACTTGGACTGGGACTTGGAAATCACTACACTGAGGCGTGCATAGAGTGTACGTCGTTTGCTTGGATAGGAATTGTGGCTTGAATTGGTTTTCGCGCAGGATAGTTGGAGCTAGAGTTGGATATACGGGACATAATGTATGATCGGTAAGTACCTTTGTGGGCTAGAGAAAAGAGCAAGAGTATTGCATTAGCCTTTGTGGCATTTCATTTGGACCCTATCGAGAGTTTCGCTGCGTATACTCTGATGTGTGCTTGGTACACAATACTTACTTTTCCTGCAACTTGGTCATTTCGATGATAACTTTGGTGTTTGACAACATCGCCTTGTACGAGCGCAACTCCAGGCTCGTACGGCATCACGTCCCGATGAGAACGATTGTCCTGCGGGAGAGCTGCAACGTGGTGATTCAAGTCCAGCGGAGACTATTGAGCTTGCGGGAGATTGGGGTGTGACAATGAAGACTCTAAAAAATATCTTTACGTCCAAAGATGAAACCAAAAATTCAAGCTCGGGTGGACTTCCAGCCCACCCTAGTCCTTATGTGGTTCCGTCTTTGTTTACGCCTATGTGCAGCTTAACACATACCTGAGACTAATAAAACTTTTATCACTGTTAATGTGATTATCATTATGTAACTAATCTCCTAACGGAACCAACATTATCACACTTAGAAGTGTAATTCAACCTCAAGAATTAAAACATTAAGGGTCTACATGGCAATATGTTTTTGTTGATATGGTATGTTGGGTGTCATATTTAAGTATAGTATAAGCACATGGGAATATCCTGAGGACATATTTGGGATGCCAGAATATGTCACAGGATATTCCATTATGAGATTATTGTCATAATGATTGAGATCATTGTATTAATGACTGTAAGGCTATATAATGCCAATGAGACAATCAATAAAATCATCAACTAATTTCAACATGGTATCAGTGCCAAGTTTCCACAAACCCTAGCCGTCACCAAGCTTCCACAAACCCACAGGAGGATTTTCTAGATCTCCTCCACCGAACTCTTCCACGCCCCCCTCCCTTCCCGCCTCGTCTACCCCCCTCCCTTCAAAAAAAAAAAAAAAAAAAAAAAAAAAATCTTCACGGCTGCTGCGACTGCTGCTGCTGCTGCGACGGCGGCTGTGACATGCGTGCTGCCGCCTCCTCCACACCAGCACTAGACATCGCCTAATAGGGATGCCTAGATCTGGAAAAAGGGGGGACATGTTCGGATCTAGGAGCGGACGACGAGGACGAGCGTGAGTCGTGGAGCGGATGTGACGTGATTGGATAGACGAAGCATCGATGGAGGAGATCATCAAGAAGCTAGATTCTGCAGAGGTGGCGACGTTGATGAAGTTGTTGACGATGTCGGCTGGTGAGAACACGACACGAACGTCGCCGGAGTTGAAGCTTCCCTCCATCGATCTGAAATTAGATGGACCAGCCACCTATCTGAGTTGGTCACGGCGGGTGAGAAGAACCCTCGCAGGAAAAAACATGGAGGGGTTCCTGACGGGCGAGACGACAGAGCCGGACGAGGGCTTGACAGGACGCGATGAGTGGAAGTCCACTCATATGGTGATCTACATCTGGCTTCTCAACTCCTTAGTCCAGTCTATTGCCGCCACAGTAGACGGTATTGAGATGGTGAAAGATGTGTGGGAGAAGTTGAGAAGGACCTATGATGGTGTGGGGAACAACTTACGGGTCTTCCAGATAAAGGGGGAGATTGATGACACCGTACAGGGAGAGAAGACGGTGCAGGAGTATGCCACGGAGTTGGAGCGTCTGTGGTTGGATTATGATCACTCCTCAGATCGGGCGAGCTGCGGGGACACTAAGTGTAAGGAGAGACAGGTGTGTCTGCAGGAGAGGACGATGAAGTTTCTCAAAGGGCTGACTGCAGCTTTCGCACAGAGGACGGCCCTACTTCTAGCCCAACCAAAGATCCCTAGCCTTGAGGAGGCTATCTCAGCCATGATCCAGGAGGAGACACGCATCAGGCTGCAAGCAGGGACATGTGGTCCCCCCGAAGCAAAGTCAGCACTAGCGATCACCAGCTCAGGTAACACACGATCTAAGGGAGAACCCTGGCAGGATAACCGGCAGTGCTACAACTGTGGGGAGATGGGTCATCATCGATATGCTTGTACCAAACCACCTAGGGAGGGAGACTCAGGTGGTGCACGAGGACCGTTCGGCGGACGAGGATATAATGGAGGACGTGGTCGTGGTCGAGGGGGTAGACGAGGCGGCCGAGGAGGTTATCGAGCAAACCTCCTGATATCAGAAGGGAACGGAGAAGCTGATGGCACCATTACTGTGGAGGACCAGGCACTGGGAGACATGAGGAGTAGAACAGAGGAGGCGTCCACCTCATTCTTTGTTAGGGGCAACGCTGCCATATATGCCCATCCATCAGAAGGTACTGACGAATCACTTGCCCTTGCGTCTATCTCTTCCCTTAAATCATCAGACTGGATTATCGACTCGGGAGCATCTCGGCATGTGACTGGGAATGCTAGTGAGTTTTCTTCCTACACTCACCTAGCATCAGCAGACAGCATTCAGACAGCTGATGGCACTTTCCAGCCAGTGGTCGGTAAGGGTACTGTTAATTGTACAGGTTCAGTAAGATTATCCAATGTTTTACATGCTCCATCATTTCCAGTCAGTCTCTTGTCCATTAGTTCTATAATCCTCCAACTTAAATGCATTGTTTCTTTTGATATTCCTAAGGTGACCTTCCAGGAGAAAGGGACAGGACGAAGACTTGGGACTGGCACTTGGCATGAGGGACTGTGGTACCTAGATCGAGAAGGACTGGACTCAGCATTGGTATCTATGGCAGAGAAGGCTGGCATGGAAGGACTGCAGCAGAGGACTGAGGATACCTTGATGCTCCATCATCGGAGGATGGGACATTCTTCCTTTGATACTCTAAGAAAGTTATATCCAGAGATTTATGCAAAAACAAAAAAAGAGAAATTAGTATGTGATGCATGCGAGTTAGGAAAACTTACTAGGAGCTCATATGTTGGCACGGGTCATAGGAGCACTTTTGCTTTCGAGGTAGTACATTCTGATGTCTGGGGTCCATGTGCTACTAACACTATGAATGGTTATAAGTACTTTGTTTCTTTCATTGAGTGTGCCTCTCGTGTTACCTGGTTATATTTGATGAAAAATAAGAATGATGTACCTGCTTGTTTTCGGAATTTCCATAAGCATGTCCAGACTCTGTACAAAGCAGTTGTGAAGGTACTGAGGTCTGACAATGGAACGGAGTATACCAACAGGACGCTTGCAGAATACTTGTCAGCACACGGAATACAGCATCAGACCACCTGTGCATACACACCAGCACAAAATGGAGTTGCAGAAAGGAAAAACAGACACCTTCTGGAGGTCGCAAGAAGTATGATGATCGACATGAATGTCCCACAGAGTCTGTGGGGGCATGCAGTGTTGACAGCAGCTCAACTCATCAACAGGATGCCCTCGAAGGTCCTCGGATGGAAGTCCCCATGTGAGGTATTGCAAGGCAATAATAGTGGGATACTCCCACTGAAGGTGTTTGGGTGTGTGTGTTTTGTGAAGGACAACAGGCCATCAGTTGGGAAACTTGACCCTAGAGCGGTCAAATGCATCTTCGTAGGCTACTCGGCGACCCAGAAGGGGTATGTGTGCTGGAGTCCAGTAGAGAAGAAGAAGTTTGTCAGTATGGATGTCCACTTTCGGGAGCATGAGCCATACTACCACCAGGACGGAACTTCACACAACACGCCTAATACTGCCAGTATTAGGCGAGAGGGGGAGATGGAGAACTTTGTGGTAACCGATTTAGAAGTTTGGCATGGAGGCACGGAGAAGGGACAAGAAGGTGAAGGTGTTAGGCCTACGGCTCAGGGAGAGTTACTTACCTACAGCAGGAGAGAGAAGCAAACTGCAGGACCAGTACCGACAGTGCCAGTGCCAAGTCCTTTGCCTGCGTTCGTCCCAACTCCTGAGGCACCGACACCAACCCCCCTTCAGGTGATACCCCCTCCTTCACAAAATATCATTCCTCCTACTTCTACTCCTCCCACACCACTATCTGTACGGAGGACCACTCGCAGCAATGCAGGAAATCCTCCAAACAGATATGGTTGGGATATTGCTCAGTTTGTTTCTTATGACCATATCTCTTCTTCTCATGGAGCATTTATAGCATCTTTGGATAGTATTACTGTACCTAACAATTGGCAGGTTGCCAAGAACGATCCAAAGTGGAAAGCGGCAATGCACGAGGAGTTGGGAGCTCTGGAGAAGAACCACACTTGGGAGCTTGTGAGATTGCCAGAGGGGAAGAGAGCAGTTGGATGCAAGTGGGTCTTTACCGTGAAGCAGAACCCAGATGGACAGGTTGAGCGCTACAAAGCTCGACTAGTAGCCAAAGGATACAGTCAGACGTACGACATCGACTATGACGAGACCTTTGCACCAGTTGCAAAGATGAGCACTGTCAGGACTCTGATTTCTCTGGCAGCGAATGGTGGATGGAAGCTACACCAACTGGATGTGAAGAATGCGTTTCTTCACGGAGATCTAGTGGAGGAGGTGTACATGGAGATACCACCAGGATTTGGCACAAATCAGACAGTAGGCAAGGTCTGCAGGTTGAAGAAGTCCATCTATGGACTGAAGCAGTCTCCTCGAGCGTGGTTTGACAGATTCAGAAGAGCGATGATAGGGATGGGATATCAGCAGATCAATGCGGATCATACTGTGTTCTTCCGTCGGAGTGGAGGCCACATCACCATGCTTGCGGTGTATGTGGACGATATGATTATCACAGGAGATGATGAGCAGGAGATCGCCCAACTCAAAGGAAAGCTTGGCAAGGAATTCGAGGTGAAGGATCTCGGCCTTCTTCGGTACTTCCTTGGGATTGAGATTGCTCGAGAAGCAGAGGGGATTGTTCTCTCTCAAAGGAAGTATGCATTGGACCTTCTCACAGAAACTGGGATGTTGGGGTGCAAACCTGCAGCGACACCAATAGATCAGAGGTTCAAGATTGATGCTGAGGCTGGAAAACCAGTTGATCGGGACAGATACCAGAGACTGGTTGGCAAGTTGATCTATTTGAGCCACATACGTCCTGATATCTGCTTTGCAGTAAGTGTGGTGAGCCGCTACATGCATGACCCACGGAAGGGTCATATGGATGCAGTGTACCAGATTCTGAGGTACCTGAAAGGTGCTCCCGGGAAGGGACTAATATTCAGGAAGAACAATCACGTGAGCATCGAGGGCTACTGTGATTCTGACTGGGCTAGTTGTGCTGATGACAGGAGGTCTACCTCAGGATATTGCATATTTGTAGGAGGTAACTTGGTCTCCTGGAGGAGTAAGAAGCAGTCTGTGGTGGCCAGATCGACAGCTGAAGCAGAGTACAGAGCTATGGCCTTGGGAGTTGCAGAGCTGCTATGGTTGAAGAATATGCTGGTGGAGCTGAAGCTGGATCAAGGAGCCAAGATGAAGCTGTGGTGTGACAATCAGTCAGCTATTAGTATCGCCAACAATCCAGTACAGCATGACATGACCAAACACATCGAGATTGATAGATTCTTCATCAAAGAGAAGTTGGATAGTGGATTACTGGAGCTTGGCCATGTTCCAACCAGGGATCAAGTAGCAGATGGACTAACCAAGGGACTCGCCTCAGTGAGCATGATTAGAGGATGTGACAAGATGGGCTTAGTGAATATCTTTCACCCATCTTGAGGGGGAGTGTTGATATGGTATGTTGGGTGTCATATTTAAGTATAGTATAAGCACATGGGAATATCCTGAGGACATATTTGGGATGCCAGAATATGTCACAGGATATTCCATTATGAGATTATTGTCATAATGATTGAGATCATTGTATTAATGACTGTAAGGCTATATAATGCCAATGAGACAATCAATAAAATCATCAACTAATTTCAACAGTTTTTATCGGTTTTGGGAGGATTTTTAAGCTAACCATTTATGAAGTGTTTTAAGGGTTCATGATTGATAATTTTTTTGAGCCACTGGTTTTGGTCGGTTATAATTTTTTGTATTTTTACAAACACCCAAAATCGGTAGGTTTTGAGAGATTGTATTATTTTCTTCAATTTATACCCTCATTGAAAACCATAATTACAAATACTACATAAAATAGTTTAATACCCTATTTCCTCTTTCCCGTATTTGCTTTTCTCGTCTTTAATTTGCTCGTCTGTGATCCTCCTTCCTCTAATAGGCAATTGCTCCCTCGAACTGATTTTGTGAGTTTTTTTATTCAAATTATCTGTATGTTTTGTGTATGAGTAATTTTTTTACTAGTTTTTGAAGGAATCTTGTTTTTGACTAGAGGGTTTGAATCGTATTTTTTATTGAAAAACTATATAGGAGTGTTTATATATGGACATAACATGTAATTTTATTCTTGAAACGTAATGAATTACCAATCATAAATTGGATTGGTTTAAAACTCACTACTTAAAATCACATAAAATCGGACTCCTCATAACCGTTTATAACCGATACTTTAAAACACCTAATAATGACTAATACAATAATTTCCAAACAGACCCTAAGGAAACTTCCACAAAAAGTTTCTCCAGATATAACACAGAGCCTAAACTAATGAATAGTGACCCCTTTAGGTAGTCTGTAGAATATTTTGAAGTAACTGTTATATTTTTTATTATTAATCTCTTGACAATTTATAGCCTTACAACCCTTCATCTTACATTAATACCCAATTAAAATTCCATGTAGAATATTCTAATATCCCAACAAATATACCAAGAATATTCTAATATACCAACAAATATACCAAGAATATTTTAATATACCAGCACTCCTCCTCAAGATGGGCGAAAGATATTCACTAAGCCCATTTTGTCACATCTTCTAATCATATCTGCAGAGCTTAGTCCCTTGGTCATTCTGTCTGCTATTCTTGGTTGGAACATGACCTAGCTCCAGTAGTCCACCGTCCAACTTCTCAATGATGAAGAACCTATCGATCTCGATGTGTTTGGTCCTGTCATGCTGCACTGGATTGTTGGCGATACTGATAGCTGACTGGTTGTCATACCACAGCTTCATCTTGGCTCTTTGATCCAGCTTCAGCTCCACCAGCATACTCTTCAGCCATAGCAGCTCTGCAACTCCCAAGGCCATAGCTCTGTACTCCGCTTCAGCTATCGATCTGGCCACCACCGACTGTTTCTTACTCCTCCAAGAGACCAAGTTGCCTCCTACAAATATTCAATAGCCCGAGGGGGACCTCCTGTCATCAGTACAGCTAGCCCAGTCAGATTCACAGTAGCCCTCGATTCTCAAGTGATCATTCTTCCTGAATATCAACCCCTTTCCGGGGGCACCCTTTAAGTATCTCAGAATCTGGTACACTGCATCCATATGACCCTTCCTTGGATCATGTATGTAGCGGCTCACCACACTCACTGCAAAGCAGATATCAGGACGTGTGTAGCTCAAATAGATCAACTTGCCCACTAGTCTCTGGTATCTGTCTCGGTCAACTGGTTCTCCAGCCTCAGCACACAACTTGAACCCCTGGTTGATCGGCGTCGCTGCAGGTCTACATCCCAACATTTCTGTCTCTGTGAGAAGGTCCAGTGCATACTTCCTCTGAGAAAGAACAATCCCCTCTGCTTCTCGAGCAATCTCAATCACAAGTACCGAAGAAGGCCAAGGTCCTTCACCTCGAACTCCTTGCCAAGATTTCCCTTGAGTCGGGCAATCTCCTGCTCATTATCTTCTGTGATAATCATATCGTCCATATACACCCCAAGCATGGTGATGTGACCTCCACTCGGACGGAAGAACATAGTATGATCAGTATTGATCTGCTGATATTTCATCCCTATCATTCATCGCCCTCCTGAATCTGTCAAACCACACTCGAGGAGACTGCTTCAGTCCATAGAGAGACTTCTTCAACCTGCAGACCTTGCCCACTGTCTTATCGGTGCAGAACCCTGATGGTATCTCCATGTACACTTCCTCCACTAGATCCCCATGAAGAAACGTATTCTTCACATCCAGTTGGTGTAGATTCTATCCACCATTCGCTGCCAAAGAAATCAGGGTCCTGACGGTGCTCATCTTCGACACTGGTGCAAAGGTCTCATCATAGTCAATGCCGTACGTCTGACTGTATCCTTTTGCCACCAGTCGATTCTTGTAGCGCTCAACTTTTCCATCTGGGTTCTGCTTCACAGTAAAGAACCACTTGCATCTGACTGCCCTCTTCCCCTTTGGCAGTTTTACCAGTTCCCAAGTGTGGTTCTTCTCAAGAGTGCCTAACTCCTCGTGCATCGCCGCTTTCTACTTTGGATCGTTCTTGGCAACCTACCAATTTTTAGGTACAGTAATACTATCCAAAGATGCAATGAATGCTCCATGAGAAGAGATATTATATGAAACAAACTGAGAAAGGTCCCAACCATATCTATCAGGAGGATTTTTCGCATTGCTGCGAGTGGCCCTCCGTACTGATAATAGTGTGGGAGTAGTAGAAAGAATTATATCACCTGAAGGAGAATCTGGTGGTGGTGTAGGTGTCTCAAGAGTTGAGACGGACGCAGGCAAGAGACTTGGCACTGGCACTATAGAACTGGTCTTGCTGTTTGCTTCCCTTTTCTGCTGTAGGTAAGTAACTCCCCCTGAGCTGTAGGCCTAACACCTCTCAATGCCTCCCCCTGTTCCTTTTCACTCTCCTGATCATCCTCAAACGTTTCTCCATGCCATACTCCTAAATCGGTCACCACACTCTCACCAATCTTCCTCTTGCCTCATACTCTCAGTATCAGGTGAGTTGCTCATGGATGAGGTTCCCTCCTGACGGTAGTATGGCTCAAACTCTCTGAAATGAACATCCATGCTCACAAACTTCTTCTCTACTGGGCTCCAGCACACGTACCCCTTCTGAATCGCCGAATAGCCCACGAATACACACTTGACTGCTATGGGGTCAAGTTTCCCAACAGACGATTTGTTGTCCTTCACAAAACATACGCAGCCAAACATCTTTAGTGGGAGTATCCCACTATTATTTTCTTGCAATATCTCACATGGAGACTTCCATCCCAGTACCTTCGAGGGCATCATGTTGATCAATCGAGCTGCTGTCAACACTGCATGTCCCCACAGACTGTGGGATATTCATGGCGATCATCATGCTCCTTGCCACCTCCAGAAGGTGTCTGTTCTTCCTTTCTGCTACTCCATTCTGTGCTGGTGTGTATGCACAAGTGGTCTGATGCTGTATCCCTTGGGCTGACAGGTATTTCTCAAGTGCTTTGTTGGTATACTCTGTTCTATTATCAGACCTTAGTACCTTCACCACTGCTCTGTACTGAGTCTGGACATATTTATGAAAGTCCCGAAAACAGGCAAAGGCATTACTCTTATTCTTCATCAAATACAGCCAGGTGACACGAAAGAAACAATCAATAAAAGAGACGAAATACTTATAACCATTCATAGTAGTTGTGGCGCATGGCCCCCAGACATCAGAATATATAATATCAAAAACAGAAGAGCTCCTATGGCCCATACCAACATATGAGCTCCTAGTAAGTTTGTCTAAATCACATGCACCGTATACTAGTTTCTCCTTATTTGCCTTCTCATAAATAGATGGATACAACCTACTGAAAATATCAAAAGAGGAGTGTCCCAACCGCCTGTGATGGAGTATTAGTGTATCCTCGACACTCATCTTTGGTCCTCCTATTCCTGTCATTTCTGCCACAGACACTAATGCCGAATCCAGTCCTTCCCGAACTAGGTATCACAGTCCATCATGCAGTCCCAAGTCTTCGTCCCGTCTCCTTCTCCTAGAAGATCACCTTAGGAATATCAAGAGACAATGCATTTTAGTTGGAGAATTATAGAACTAATGGATAAAAGACTGACTGAAAAATGAGTATGTAAAATATTGGATAATCTTACTGAACCTGTACAATCGACAGTACCCTTATCGACCACTTGTTGGAAAGTACCATCGGTTGTTTGAATGATGTCTGCAGATGCTAGATGAGTGTAGGAAGAGAACTCACTAACATTCCCTGTCACGTGTCGAGATGCACCCGAATCGACAATCCAGTCCGACGATCTAAGAAAAGACAGATGCAAGGGTGAGTGAGTCATCAGTACCTTCCGATGGATGGGCATACATGACAGCTTTATCTCTGGCGAAGATTGAGGTGGACGCCTCCTCAGTCCCACTCCTCCTGTTTTCATCGCTTGACGCTCTCTGCTTTTTCTAGAGTACTTCCAGCATGCCCAGTAGTGCCTGATCCTCCTCAGTATAGGCATCATTAGCTCCCTACTCGCCTTCTGCTACCAGCAGGTTCTCCCGATAGCCTCCTCGACCACCCCGTCGACCCCCACGACCACGGCCACATCCTCCAAACTGTCCACGTTCGCCACCTAAATCTCCCTCCTTGGCTGGTTTAGTGCAAGCATACCTCATATGGCCCACCTCTCCGCAGTTGTAATACTGCCGGGGGTCTCCCTTAGGTCATGTGTCACCTGAATTGGCAACCGCCAATGCTGTCTTCACTTCAGGAGGACCATTTATTCCTGTATGTAGCTTGATACTAGTCTCCTCTTGGATAATAGCCGAGATAGCCTCCTCAAGTGTAGGAATCTTTGGTTGGGCTAGAAGTAGTGTTGTCCTCTAAGCAAACACTGCGGCCAGCCACTTAAGAAATTTCATCGTCCTCTCCTGCAAATATATCTGTCTCTCCTTATACTTCAGGTCCTCGCAGCTCGTCCGATCTGAGAAGTTATCATAATCCAACCACAGACGCTCCAACTCCGTGGCATACTCTTGTACCGTCTTCTCTCCCTGTACGATGTCATCGATCTCCCCCTTGATCTGGAAAATCCTCAAGTTATTTCCTACATCATTGTAGGTTCTCCTCAACTTCTCCCACATGTCTTTCACCATCTCAAGGTCATCCACTGTGGCGGCGATCGACTGGACTAAAGAATTGAGGAGCCAAATGTATACCACCATATGAGTGGACTTCCACTCGTCGCGACCTGCCGAGCCCTCATCCGGCTCTGTCTTCTCTCCTGACAAGAAACCCTCCAGGTTCTTCCCTGCGAGGGTTCTCCTCACCCGTCGTGACCAACTCATGAAGGTGGCCGGTCCATCAATCTTCAGATCGATGGATGGAAGCTCCAACTTTGCCAATGTTCATGCCGCGCTCTCACCAGCCGAAAGTTTCATCAGCTTCATCAACTTTGCGACCTCCGCAGAGTCCAACTTCTTGATGATCTCCTCCATCGATCCTCTTCTTCTCTGATCACCTCACACCCGTCCAACGATTTACGTTCGCCCTCTTCGTCCTCTCCTAGACCCGATCATGTCTCCCCCATCAGATCTAGGCCATCGATGTTAACGTCTGGAATGACCCGCCGGAGATGCCAGAAACTGCGGTAGAAGGCTCCGCGGGAGTCGCGGCTTCGCGGTGGTGACGGCGGGCGAGCGGTGCGGCGACGGTAGTGGCGGGCGAGCGGTGCGACAACGGTGGTGGCGGACGGCACGGCAACGGTGGTGGCGGCACGGCAGCGGTGGCGGTTGGGTGGTGTGGCAGCGGTGGCGGTGGTGACGGCTAGGGTTTGGGAGGTAGTGGCTAGGGTTTGGGCTCTGATACCATGTAGACTATTTTGGAGTAATTATATTTTTTATTGATAATCTCTTGGTTATTTATAGCCTTACAACCCTTCATCTTATAATAATACCCATTAAAACCCCCTGTAGAATATTCTAATATCCCAACAAATATATCAAGAATATTCTAATATACCAACAAATATACCAAGAATATTCTAATATACCAACATAGTCTCTAGAACTCAAAATTTCCATACTAGGCTGATCAAGTCGCCCATGTCATCAGTTGTCCCATCAATAATCTAAAAAGATGTCTGTTTTTCCGGTTGTTAGCAATTGTGGTCATATCAGCTTACTATCCTTTTATGTCATTTCTATTTACAATGTAGCCTCCACTTTAAGAGTCTCGACCTCGAAGATGTAGTCACAAATTCAAATAAACAATATATTTTTCCATAGGTGCCTGCAAAATTTTAGACATTTCCTATGTGCTATGAACAATTCGAAGAAATAATATATATGTTTATTTTAGCACCAATTATCTTTTTATGTAAAATCACTACATTGTACTCTTACAATATTTATTCTATAAAATTCATATGAGCTGGCATAAATATAAAATGGTGTCTATTACTCTATAAGAGGATTGGATCTGCACCGGTTTGAAAATAATATTTTTTATTTCATTAAGGCTTCAAAGCTTGTGCACTACCATGAACAATATCCTTGTGCATAAATTCGTAACGATCTTTATCTCATACCCAACTATTCTATTTTTCTATTTTGTATTCGATAGTTTCACAATTCACATAAATGTTGAATAATATTTAAGCTATCCACACATGAATTTTAGTTGGTGATCTGCATGGGGACCTGACACAAACAAGATGTGCGCTGGAAATAGCTGGGGTATTAAGCACAGATGGTCAAGATTTGTGGATTGGTGGAGAAACGGTAAGTTCATCTGCTAAAGCTTTTATGCATGACCTATTTCTTTTGCTGAGTTGGAGACTTTAAGAAACATGTTTGATAAGTCGGTAGGTTTATCTAAAATCTCAAATTCTACTATGGAGAAGTCTCATTTTCCTGTCAATAGCCACATCTTGCATTTAAAATTCGATTGTTTCAGTTTTTACTTGGAAGCTAGTTTTAGGAATAAAAAGCAAACTCGTATTAGGACCACAATTTACTTTCTCAGAACAAAATGTCTATGAATATGCTACCCCATAGTATATGAGTAAAATATCAATACTAAACACGGAAATGTAATCTATGGACCTCTTCCAAAGCTATGGACCTCTTCAAACATATTTTCTTGTTTCGAATAACTGTGTAACCCAGATGGAAAACATAACTCAAACAAATCTCTATTTAGGACTATATTCTCAGAAGAGCATGTCCACCAATATAGGGCAAGGTTCAAAATTTTGGTCTTTGTATCAGTTTAGGACCCTTCCTATTGTTTGGCCTGATTATATTACCTGCTTGAATATCTTGTTTTGAATGGACGAGTATTTTTAGATTATCCTTTAACAAGCAAGAATTTTCTCACTATGGCACTTACATGACAAGAGAATCTTATAGATCATTGGGTAAACATTTGTAACTTAAATATATGAAAGATTAGGAGACTTCTTGACATGATGTGTAGACTCTAGCTGAAAGAAGATGGTAATTTGTGTGAATGTAAAATTATCTTTACAATAAAGCTTCTAATGCATCATCTTCTCCACTATTGTTAACTCTCATAATCAACATATATAAACATTCCATGGAACTTGATTTAGCGTCAGCAGACAGATAGAAGACTGAATGTGGACAAATGCTGGTAATCTCTTCAAATGATAAGAGTTTAAATTGCTGCATTCATAAAATAAGAAAATTATATTTTGCGGTGTCAGATATCTTCATGCATCCTTCTTTGGCTCGTAGAAAATAGCTATATAGTTCTACAAAAAACATTCTCTTTCATATTGAAATATGTTATCTTCTATGCCTTTTCTATTGATCTTGTGTTTACATTTTCTTCTACATATCCTTTTTTGTTTTTAAGCTTTCACTTGTCAATTTTATTAGTTTCAATATGTGTCATCTGTTAGCGTTTCAGAGGACATGGCCCTTAACAGAGCCGAATGGAAGAGGATGCAAACAACCGAGCCCAAAAATTTGGGATAAAAGGCTTTGATATTATAATATGCGTCATCTATGCTGCATCATGTGTGCTTGTTTCGACAGAAAGTTCATATCAATACGTGAACCTCATCCAATGTTGAGTTCCTTAAAAGACTAGTGCAAGATTTATTTTCTACAAAATTTGAAGTTCAAAGAAGTATTATTTGTAGGTACTAATTCAAGTTGGGGATATACTTGATAGAGGTGAAGATGAAATCGCTATCTTGTCTTTACTGCGATCTCTAAGTTCTCAGGCAAAACCTAATGGAGGTGCGGTTTTTCAGGTTTGCTTTACTGGCTTTGGATGTTGGAATTCTTGAACTTCTTTTTCTTTGAAGAAGGTGTTGTTAAGTTTTTTCATTGGTCATCAATGACTAAAAATGCAATATTATTGTGTATCCATCTCGCGACTTACCGTTTGCTCTTAGTCATATGTGTTTAACATTCTCTATCTTATGTCCTATCATACTCATGGTCTCGTACTTCTCAAGCGCTAACACAATGAGGTGAATGAATACTGGTTCTAGCATTTTGTTTTACTTGAGAGCTTGAGCTTTTGCCTTATGCTAGGAGTTAATTTTAGTGAGTCAGTTTACAATGTTATATATTTTAGTTTAGCTATATTTCATTTTTCTATTTGTTCGACCGTATGTACCTTTCAACATTGTATCCCAAAACTTTTTGGTTGGTTACATCAATCATCTTCTTCCATTTTCTAAGGGTCATTTTGACTTCTAACATTTGCTCATGCCATATTATGTTCCAAACCATCAACAAAAGCTTGTTTAGGTCTACACCCTAGTTTGGACATGTGAAATGGAAACCAACAGATAACCTCACCAGGAGGTGAGGTAGGATCTCAGTCTAAAGCATCTCTAACACAAGCAACCCTTGTTTTACTAAAATAGCAATAGTTCCTATGTTGAGCGAACTCGTTTCATTCTAGATTAGTATCTTCTAGGTTGGTCTAGTTAAAGAACTTGTTAAATGACTCTGCCTTTCTTTAAGATCCTTTTTTACTATTATTTTCTGGTTTTCACTCTTAATATATAGCATTATCCAGGTCAACATTGCTGCTTTTATACTATTAGCCAGCTCCTAAATACCTTTCTCCCTCCTTAGCAAGCTTATAAATACCTTTTGACAAATTACCTAGGTGTGTATTCCCGCTTTCTTTACTATTAGCACACTTTATACCTGTCACGCCCCAGTCCCAAAATATCGAGGGACTGGACACGTGGCAATGGCCAGCAGCACGCACCAATGGATAACCCAATTTAATGGAGCCATCAGGGCGTACTTAAGCTGTAACGAAGGTCTACTACAAAGAATCACACTAATCTCATCCATAAAGATAAAGAAATAAATTGCATAATGAAATGGAAATAAGTAGCAACAACAAGTTAGTCGGGGAAACAATCCGACTTATGTCTGAATACACTGGCTCAATAGGCCAGGAACAAAAGAGATAAACATGAAATAAATACTGAGTACGGGAACAGGTACTCAGGAGAAGTCTTCGGCAGTCACCTCGTCTTCAGGATTCAGTTCTGCTCCAGCAATAGCTTCAGCTCCGATCCCGTATATCTCGGGGTACTGCTCCTCAGCTAAACCTGGGGACATAATCCATTCCAGGTCCTCAGTGGACATAGCAAGGCACAAAATAAAATAAGCCAAATAAAAGCAGTGCAATTATATTAATTGAAACAGCAGGGTAAACTATGTAACCATCTATGTGATATGCAAATGAGAGCAACACTAGTACTCAGGCTGAGACCGCTACAAGCTCTGTGTCGGGGAGCCGGTAGCAGTAATAACACGTAAAGGGTCTAGCTCTGCTGGAGAGTCTACAACCTCACAATAATAGTAGATATATAGATAGAACAGCCTGTAGCCTGTGTCTCTCCCCACCCAATGTAATCACGCAAGCCATGACCATAATATCTCATGTCCATGTCAGCGGGATTATAACTAATGCAACAAGTCATACTGTCTATAACTAAAATATCTCTGTCAAGTCCTGTATCCTATACAGAATCACCACGAATATCTCAGGAGGATTCTGTCCATGATAGTGTCAAGTGTCCTGGGTTGTAGGGTACTTGATAGGTCAAGTACAAAAGTAAGGGGATCGTAAATCCATCTCTAAATGACGAACCCAACACCGCGTACGGTGTTGGCACCCGACTACGATCGGACACTAGGTACGTCACACGTTTCCTAGGTTAAGCAGTTTAAACAAGTTTATATGAATTTACATAAGACATCCAGCAAAGTATTATTACAGAAAATATGAAAATAAAGACTGCAAGTTTGGCAAGGTGCACTTGCCTGATGTTTGGATTCCACTTAGGTCCTGGTTTCGAAAATTTCCAGAGATGTCTCCGAAAGCTGAAATAAACAGTACCATCACGCTAAGAAGGTGTCAAATAGCTAGGAACGCTTGTCCTTGGGTCCAATTTGGAGACAAGGGAAAAAACGACAATTTCGGGCCAAAACGGGATCCACCGGTGGGCCCGCTTTGCACCGAAAAACGTGTCAGGGTCAACGGTCTCTAAATTCACCAAACTTAGTGTCAACAGGTCAGGAACGCTGATACGAACCCAACGGAACTTTCAGATTTGAATTCCGATGAGCCGATCACGAAATCGCCCGTCGAGTGGGGCCTGTGGGGCCCACGACACGCGATTTCGTCAACGTTCTCATAATAGAACCAAACTTGACCCACAGGACCAGCGTATCGCTACGAGTCCGATGGCGCAAGTTTCGTCTCGATCTGACGTGTGTGCACGAAGTTAGGGGAATTGCAGAAAAGGCGGATACGGGGCGATGTTCGCGGATACGCGTTGATTCCGGTGTGCACGCACACCCGAATCAGCTTCCGCGAAATCCCACACGTCCGTATCGACGAGGCGCACGTATCTGTGAAGACCGCACGCGACCAAGTCGTCCCGTTTGGCGGGACGTACTCAGTTCCGGGGTGAAACAGGGTCTAGTTTTTTTCCGTTTTTGGATCGCGGTGTGCGATCCCCACAGGACGCGATGCCCCTAGCGGTTTGTCCGGGCACCGAGAGGGTCATACAGGCTTCGCAATACAATTTACATAATCGAAATCCGAGCTACGAGCAAGAAGTTACGGGTACCTGAACTGGGCCTGAAAAACCGAGATTCACTGTGTCCGACACGGTCGAAAACCTAGGGTTATGGTCTGGTGGAGCCGCGGCGGCCGGAGGAGGCTGGGGGCGGTGCTGGCTAGGGCGGCGGCGCACCGGAGCGGCGGGGGTCGGCGGTGCAGGGCTCGGGCGGCTCTCGAACGGCCGGGGCGGCGTCGGGGGTCTGCTGCGGGGAAGAGAGAGGAGGAGGAGGGTGGTTCTGGAGAGGGGCTGGCCGCTGGAGGTCGCTGGCCGGCGAGGAGGAGGTCGGCGGCTAGAGGGAGGTCGGGATTAGGGCTCCGGCGAGAGGGTAGGGGAATGAGGCGGAGGAGGAGAACGGGGGAGGGGTTTTTAAAGGGGAGGCTCGGGGTTAGCTGGCCGGAAATGGCGGATCGAGGAGGAGGACGTGGGCGCGGCTAGCGGAGGGGGGAGGCGGTCGTGGCGGCCGGAAAATGCGGCGGCGGCGGAGGGATCGGACGAGTGGGTCGTGGGGAGAGGAGAAAGAGATGCGGGTCGGGTCGGGCGCGGATCCGAGTTGGGCGGACCCGCCCGACCCGCTAGGTCCGGTTTGTGGGCTGGGCTGGGTCACTAGGCTCGGCCCACTGGGCCGGGCCGGGCCCCTAAAACAGAAAATAATAAATATAATAATAACAGTAATAATAATAATAATAATAATAATAATTAATTTAATTAGAAAAATAGTGTTTAGGCTTTTAAAAATAGGTCTGAGGCCCAATAAAATCCCAGAAAATTACCCTAAGCCCGGTTTTCTATTTTACACCATAAAATCATATTTTCATTACATTTTAATATTAGTTATTAGCAATTAAAAAATTATAAAAACACCACAGGACCTATGTAATTTCCTGAATAATTGCAGAAAATTCCCAAAATTGAAATTTAAAAATCTAAAAAATTTAGGGTGTTTACAATCTACCCCCCTTAAGAGGATTGCGTCCTCGCATTCGAAGGGTAAACTATAAAGGCAAGATTTACAGAATTAAAGAATGCTTAGGTTCTACCTGATTCTGCAAATAAGTGTCGATAACGCTGGCGCATAACATCTTCTCGCTCCCAGGTCGATTCGCCAGGAGAGTGTCGTTTCTATGCTACTCGAACCAGTCTGATTGTCTGCCCTCGCAGTGTCTTCTCACTGGTGTCGAGTATACCCACTGGCTGCTCTTCGTATCTCAGGCTAGGTCCCACCGAAATCTCAGAATGATCAACTATATGACTTGGGTCCGTCACGTATCTCCTCAGTTGTGAGACGTGGAATACGTCATGCACTTCCTCTAAGGATGGAGGTAATGCAAGACGGTAAGCCACCTCACCAATGCGCTCCAAGATATCAAATGGCCCAATGTACCTTGGGCTTAACTTGCCTCTGCTGCCGAATCTGATAGTACCTCTAGTGGGCGAGATCCTCAAAAATACATGCTCTCCTTCCTTGAACTCCAGGGGTCGCCTGTGTGCATCGGCCCAATGCTTCTGTCTATCCTGGGCCGCACGGAGATGGTTCTGAATCTGCTTTACTTTCTCCACTGTCTCCGTTACCAACTCTGGACCCAGTAATTGACGTTCGCCAACGTCGCTCCAGCATATTGGCGATCTGCACTTCCTTCCGTACAACGCCTCGAAAGGTGCCATCTGAATGCTTGCCTGATAGCTGTTGTTGTAGGAGAACTCCACTAAGTGCAGATGATCTTCCCAAGATCTTCCGAAGTCTAGTATACATGATCGTAGCATATCTTCCAGGATCTGAATTGTGCGCTCTGATTGGCCATCTGTCTGAGGATGATAGGCAGTACTGAATTTGAGCCTGGTGCCGAGACTCTCTTGCATGCTTCGCCAGAAGTGAGATGTAAATCTCGATTCTCTATCTGATACAATACTAACCGGCACTCCATGTAATTTTACGATCTGTCGCATATACATGTCGGCTAGTACTTCCGTGGATTGTCCGACTCTGAATGGCAAGAAGTGAGCCGATCCACGATGACCCATACTGCATCCTTTCCACTAGGGCTTCTTGGAAATCCAGTGACGAAGTCCATGGTAATATGCTCCCACTTCCATTCAGGTATGGGAAGCGGCTGCAATATACCTGCAGTCCTTTGGTGCTCGGCTTTCACCTGCTGGCAGACTAAGCATTTTGCCACAAATCGGGCAATCTCCCTTTTCATTCCATGCCACCAGTAATATTGTCTTAAGTCCCGGTACATCTTGGTTCCTCCTGGATGAACCGAGTATATGGAGCTATGTGCTTCCGTCATCAACTCCTGCCGTAATTCTCCATTTGGAACATATAGGCGATTTCCGCACCTTAATGTCCCGTCCTCGTGGATGCGAAGTCCCGTCTGCAGGCCTGCTTCTGTTCTCTCTCTCAGCCTTCGGAATCTGGCATCATTAGGCAAAGCTTCTTTGATTCTCTCCACCAGCGATGACTTCACTTCGAGGTTAGCCAGAAAACCATTTTGTCCAGGTAGAACAACCTCTATCTGAAGATCTTGCAAGTCTTGTAATAGCTGAGGCTGCTCCGTTAAGAAATAAGCTGAGAGTTTTCTACTGAGGGCGTCGGCTACAACATTTGCTTTCCCCGGGTGGTACTGCAGATCTAGGTCAAAGTCCACTATCAACTCAAGCCAACGCCTTTGCCTCATGTTGAGCTCCTTCTGTGTATAAACATACTTCAAGCTCTTATGATCAGTGAATATTTCGACCTTCTCTCCATACAGATAATGTCTCCAGATCTTCAATGCAAAAATCACTACAGCTAGCTCCAGGTCGTGCGTTGGGTAATTCTTCTCGTGGACCTTCAACTGCCTCGATGCATAAGCGATAACCTTGCCATGTTGCATCAAGACACAACCTAGTCCACTACCGGACGCATCACTATAAACAACAAAACCTCTTGACCCTGAGGGAAGAGTCAAGACTGGTGCTGTTGTTAGACGCCTCTTCAATTCTTCAAAGGCATTCTGGCATTCTTCCGTCCATATGAACTCCTGATCCTTCCGTGTCAGCTTAGTCATCGGCTCTGCGATCCTTGAAAATTTTTCTATGAACCGCCGGTAATACCCAGCCAATCCAAGAAAACTTCTCACTTCTGCAACAGAGGTAGGGGTAGGCCAGGTTTCTATAGCAGTGACCTTCTCTGGGTCCACAGACAGTCCTTCACCCGAGATAATATGTCCTAAGAATGGCACCTTGTCTATACAGAACTCACATTTGCTGAGTTTGGCATACAGCTTCTCCCTTCTCAAAGTTTCCAGCACAATTCTGAGGTGTTCCTCGTGCTCTTCGTGGTTCTTGGAGTAGACTAGGATATCATCAATGAATACCACCACGAACTTATCCAAGTACTGATGGAAGACTCCGTTCATCAAACTCATAAATACGGCGGGTGCGTTGGTTAAACCAAACGGCATTACTAGGAACTCATAATGTCCATACTTAGTCCTGAATGCCGTCTTTGGGATATCTTCCTTCTTCACCCTAATCTGGTGATAACCGGATCTAAGGTCAATCTTTGAGAATACCCTAGCACCACTCAATTGGTCAAACAAGTCATCAATGCGTGGTAATGGGTACCGGTTCTTAACAGTGACAGCATTAAGGGCTCTGTAATCAATGCACAACCGCACAGTTCCGTCCTTCTTGGGTACAAAAAGTATAGGTGCTCCCCAAGGTGAAACACTGGGCCGGATAAATCCTTTCTCCAGAAGGTCGTCAACTTGTGCTTTCAACTCCACTAACTCCTTAGGTGCTAGCCGATATACCGATGAAGTGATAGGTTCGGCTCCTGAAGTTAGGTCTATTGTGAATTCTATCTCCCGATCAGGTGGTAAACCTGGAAGATCGTCGGGAAATACGTCCACAAATTCCATTATGACTCTTGGGTAACTTGAATCTTCTTCTACAGTCAATACCCTAAGAGTTGGCTGGACCCCTTGTTCTACAGCTCCTCTAAGAAATTCAAACTCAGGAAGGCTAGGGGGTCTAAATATCATTTTTCCAAGCCGGCAATCCAGTGTCGCATGGTACTGACTTAACCAGTCCATACCAAGTACAACATCATAATCAGGCATAGAAAAGATCAGGAATTGGGCTCGCATCTCTCGGCCACAGACTACTACCGAACATGATCTACAGGTATCACTAACCGGGATAATTCCACCTCCAGTTAGAATTCTCTTCATCTTCGAGAGAGGTGCGGTAGCTATTCTATGTGTGGCTACGAAGGTAGCAGTAATAAATGAATGCGAGGTTCCAGAATCAAATAATGCTACAGCAGGAATTGAAGCTACTAATATGGTACCTGCTATCACTTCGCCTGCAGTAGCTTCTTCAGTGACTGCTAGTGCATAAGCCTGACCTCGTCCCTGAGCGGGACCCCTTTGCTGACGAGCTTGCTGGAACATTGCTGCCTGAGGTGGTAGAGGTGGCCTGGCTCCTCCAGGCCCTGTCTGTGTTGCTCCCCCAGCTGGAAGAGCTGCAGGTGGAGCTGGTCGATTTGGAACTCCTTTCCGACGTTCCGAGCAGTCCTTTGAGAAGTGTTGTCCAGATCCGCAAACCAGGCAGAGTCCCAGCTTGTGTCTACATTCTTTTTCAATATGTCCTACCTTGCCGCAGTAATGGCAAGTAGGCAGGTTCTTAGTTGCTGCTCTTGGAGGCGGGCTCTTCTGGGGCCTTTTAGCAGATTCCCCTGGTGATGACTTGGACGGTGCGGAGGAGAAGGGATGTTTTAGGCTTGATTCCCTCCGAGTAACGCGCTCCAGCCGACGTGCTGCAGCTAGGACGTCGGAGTAAGATGTGGGCGCGACCGATCCGATTAACTTCTGAAGCTCGAACCTGAGCCCATCAAAGAACTTCTCCGCCTTCTCCTCTTCGGTAGGAATTAGCGAAGGGGCGAAGCGGCTCAGGCGAATGAATTCGGCGTTATATTCCTCCACCGTCATGTTGCCCTGGATCAGGCGGTTGAATTTGTCTCGGAGTTCTGACCGAGCCACAGCGGGGATGTACATTTCCTGGAAGAGTCTGGAGAACTCCTCCCAGGTAACCTGATCATGGCCGAGCCTTCTTTCTTCGGACAGCCACCAATGGTGCGCGTTGTCCGTCAGTTGCATCCTGACGGCAGTCATCCACTTGTCCCTTGGAAGTTCAGCGGCCTCCAACTGATGCTGCGTGTTCGTAAGCCATTCATGAACTTCAGTTGGTCCTTCCTTGCCCGAGAAGGTACGGGATTTGAGTTGACGGAAATCCGTGATAGATCCCGTCGCTAGCCGCCTATTTGGTGGATTTGCATATTCCAATGCTGCGACTAGGCTGTTCCTTAGGTTCTCGGCCTCATGACGTTGGGCCTCCTGTTGAATCTGTTGTTGTGCCTGCATCATGGCGTAGAACATCTGAAACATTTGCTGGCCGTCCATCGCCTGTCCTGGGGGAAAGACAGGCATCGTAGGAGGGAACTGGGGAGGAGGCGGGATGTCATCACGCCTGAACCTGGAACTTGGCTGGCCAGTTTGATTGCTCTGAGAGGATTGTCCTCTGGTATCTGGCGTCGTTCCAGCTTCGCAGGTAACCCCCGCTTCAGGCGGTGTACCCAAGGGGGTCTCGTCACCACTTCTGGGATCCATTTCTCTGCATCAAAAGAAAACAATGAAAACGCACAGAGGAATCAAAACAGGATGCAATTCAAGCAATTAAAGTGAATTCGACATAGAGTCCAAAAACGATTCAATCAATGGATGAGATCCTATAACTTATCCTATCTTATTGCAGGCCTATTCGGTCCCTAAGTTGAAACCGAACAATTTAGTAGGGACCTGCATGGGCCACCACAAAAACCATGTCACGCCCCAGTCCCAAAATATCAAGGGACTGGACATGTGGCAATGGCCAGCAGCACGCACCAATGGATAACCTAATTTAATGGAGCCATCAGGGCGTACTTAAGCTGTAACGAAGGTCTACTACAAAGAATCACACTAATCTCATCCATAAAGATAAAGAAATAAACTGCATAATAAATGAAAATAAGTAGCAACAACAAGTTAGTCGGGGAAACAATCCGACTTATGTCTGAATACACTGGCTCAATAGGCCAGGAACAAAAGAGATAAACATGAAATAAATACTGAGTACGGGAACAGGTACTCAGGAGAAGTCTTCGGCAGTCACCTCGTCTTCAGGGTTCAGTTCTGCTCCAGCAATAGCTTCAGCTCCGGTCCCGTATATCTCGGGGTACTGCTCCTCAGCTAAACCTGGGGACATAATCCATTCCAGGTCCTCAGTGGACATAGCAAGGCACAAAATAAAATAAGCCAAATAGAAGTAGTGCAATTATATTAATTGAAACAACAGGGTAAACTATGTAACCATCTATGTGATATGCAAATGAGAGCAACACTAGTACTCAGGCTGAGACCGCTATAAGCTCTGTGTCGGGGAGCCGGTAGCAGTAATAACACGTAAAGGGTCTAGCTCTGCTGGAGAGTCTACAACCTCACAATAATAGTAGATATATAGATAGAACAGCCTGTAGCCCGTGTGTCTCTCCCCACCCAATGTAATCACGCAAGCCATGACCATAACGTCTCATGTCCATGTCAGCGGGATTATAACTAATGCAACAAGTCATACTGTCTATAACTAAAATATCTCTGTCAAGTCCTATATCCTATACAGAATCACCACGAATATCTCAGGAGGATTCTGTCAATGATAGTGTCAAGTGTCCTGGGTTGTAGGGTACTTGATAGGTCAAGTACAAAAGTAAGGGGATCGTAAATCCATCTCTAAATGACGAACCCAACACCGCGTACGGTGTTGGCACCCGACTACGATCGGACACTAGGTACGTCACACGTTTCCTAGGTTAAGCAGTTTAAACAAGTTTATATGAATTTACACAAGACATCCAGCAAAGTATTATTACAGGAAATATGAAAATAAAGACTGCAAGTTTGGCAAGGTGCACTTGCCTGATGTTTGGATTCCACTTAGGTCCTGGTTTCGAAAATTTCCAGATATGTCTCCGAAAGCTGAAATAAACAGTACCATCACGCTCAGAAGGTGTCAAATAGCTAGGAACGCCTGTCCTTGGGTCCAATTTGGAGACAAGGGCAAAAACGGCAATTTCGGACCAAAACGGGGTCCACCGGTGGGCCCGCTTTGCACCGAAAAATGTGTCAGGGTCAACGGTCTCTAAATTCACCAAACTTAGTGTCAATAGGTCAGGAACGCTGATACGAACCCAACGGAACTTTCAGATTTGAATTCCGATGAGCCGATCACAAAATCGCCCGTCGAGTGGGGCATGTGGGGCCCACGACACGCGATTTTGTCAACGTTCTCAGAATCGAACCAAACTTGACCCACAGGACCAGCGTATCGCTACGAGTCCGATGGCGCAAGTTTCGTCTCGATCTGACGTGTGTGCACGAAGTTAGGGTGAATTGCAGAAAAGGCGGATACGGGGCGATGTTCGCGGATACGCGTTGATTCCGGTGTGCACGCACACCCGAATCAGCTTCCGCGAAATCCCACACGTCCGTATCGACGAGGCGCACGTATCTGTGAATACCGCACGCGACCAAGTCGTCCCGTTTGACGGGGCGTACTCAGTTCCGGGGTGAAACAGGGTTTAGTTTTTTCCCGTTTTTGGATCGCGGTGTGCGATCCCCACAGGACGCGATGTCCCGAGCGGTTTGTCCAGGCACCGAAAGGATCATACAGGCTTCGCAATACAATTTACAGAATCGAAATCCGAGCTACGAGCAAGAAGTTACGGGTACCTGAACTGGACCTGAAAAACCGAGATTCACTGTGTCCGACACGTGTCCGACACGGTCGAAAACCTAGGGTTAGGTTCTGGTGGAGCCGCGGCGGCCGGAGGCTGGCCGGAGGAGGCTGGGGGCGGTGCTGGCTAGGGCGGCGGCGCACCGGAGCGGCGGGGGTCGGCGGCGCAGGGCTCGGGCGGCTCTCGAACGGCCGGGGCGGCGTCGGGGGTCTGCTGCGGGGAAGAGAGAGGAGGAGGAGGGTGGTTCTGGAGAGGGGCTGGCCGCTGGAGGTCGCTGGCCGGCGAGGAGGAGGTCGGCGGCTAGAGGGAGGTCGGGGTTAGGGCTCCGGCGAGAGGGTAGGGGAATGAGGCGGAGGAGGAGAACGGGGGAGAGGGGTTTTTAAAGGGGAGGCTCGGGGTTAGCTGGCCGGAAATGGCGGATCGAGGAGGAGGACGTGGGCGCGGCTAGCGGAGGGGGGAGGCGGTCGTGGCGGCCGAAAAACGCGGCGGCGGCGGAGGGATCGGACGAGTGGGTCGTGGGGAGAGGAGAAAGAGATGCGGGTCGGGTCGGGCGCGGATCCGGGTTGGGCGGACCCGCCCGACCCGCTAGGTCCGGTTTGTGGGCTGGGCTGGGTCACTGGGCTCGGCCCACTGGGCCGGGCCGGGCCCCTAAAACAGAAAATAATAAATATAATAATAACAGTAATAATAATAAGAATAATAATAATAATAATAATAATAATAATAATAATTAATTTAATTAGAAAAATAGTGTTTAGGCTTTTAAAAATAGGTCTGAGGCCCAATAAAATCCCAGAAAATTACCCTAAGCCCGGTTTTCTATTTTACACCATAAAATCATATTTTTATTACATTTTAATATTAGTTATTAGCAATTAAAAAATTATAAAAACACCACAGGACCTATGTAATTTCCTGAATAATTGCAGAAAATTGCCAAAATTGAAATTTAAAAATCTAAAAAATTTAGGGTGTTTACAATACCTTTTCCCCCCTCTTTAGTCTAGGTTTATTTCACTTAGTTTCATCCTTCGCTAATTCTCTCTCAATTGTTGAAGAAGGACTGGGGATGTTATGGAGGGAATGGAGAGGTTTTTGGCTCCAATACCATGTCAAGAGAATGATTCAATAGCCTTGCCTTCATTTAGGAACAAGGAGTATATATACAACTCTTAGGAAAACCTTAGGAAGAGCCCAATAAGGAAGCCCAGTAGATGGGTAATTAGACTTGGTTAGCTTAATCTCCAACTCTAACATCAATATTTTAGCATCTCCACAATTTTGTCATCTTTTTAGCACTCTCTGTTCCCCTTAATTGACCTTTTGACTTCCTCATTCCACTATCCTTTTAGTTTTAGATACTCCTAGAATCACTTTTGCTCAATAACACCTGATATATTAATTTACATAATATTAGGGTTCGTTTAGTAGGAAGGAAGGATAGAAAAGTAGAATGAAGAAAAAAGAGTAGGATGTATTTTTCTTCCATATGGAAAGGAAAGATCATTTCCTTCCTTAGTGTTTAGTAGGAGGGATGGAAAAGGGAATAGATGCATTTTCCTTTGTTTGATATGGAAGAAAAAATAAAAGAAAAAAAAGTAAAAAATATAGGTTTTACCAAATTATATCCTCAACTAAAAATTACTTATTTATCATTTGACTCCATGAATAATTTTTAAATAATATAATTCATATGGGGTATAGTTGTTATTTAATATAAGCTTCCATTTTTCTCCCACTTTTGGAGGGATTAAATTTCTTATGTTAAGAAGGAAAAGTAATCCCTCCACTTTTCCTTCCATCCACTTTTTCTTCTATACCAAACAAGATAAAATGAATTATTTCCTCCACTTTACCCTCAATTTTTCTTCCTCTCACTTTTCCCTCCTACCAAACAGACCCTTAGCTTCCTGTTCCACATAAGATTATCCTTCTAAGGAAAAAGAGTTTTCCTAAAGACTATTTGGCCATTGGAATCATGTGGATGATGTTGGATGAAGGCACAAGTCTCAAGATACTGCATAGATTGAGTTGTGTTGAAACACATCATGTTTCTAGTCCTCGTTTGACATCTATTTATACAACTTGCTCTAATATTGACTTTATCTTACTAGGTGAATGGGAATCACGAAACAATGAATGTTGAAGGCGATTTTAGGTATGTTGATCCTGGAGCATTTGATGAGTGCATAGACTTCCTTGACTACCTGGATGAGTACGAAGACAACTGGGAAGATGCCTTTGTTCGGTGGATCAGTGTAGCTGAAAGGTGGAAGCAGGAACGGAAAATGTCCCAAAGTCATTGGGGTCCTTGGAACATTGTGAAGGTACCAACTCTTTTCTACTCTCTTGTACATTTGTTTCTCGTAATAACAACTTCCTAAAGTTTTCTAATGTTGATAAGTCAGGTAAGAGTGTTTACTAATTAGTCAATTAAGGTGTTAAATATCGTATATATGTACTTTTGAATTTAGTTTCAATACACAGTGGCACTATCATAGCCTAAAAGCTAAGATGTACTGTGAAACTTCTTATCAAGGTAGAGAAAAAGCTGATTTGTGAGGCATATGATATCTTGATAGACATATATGGAGGAGTGTCATGACTAAACGGTGAGAATGAGTATTGTCATTAAAACGAAAATAAATCCACCATATGTCAGAAGTCCGTAAGGTAAAATGTATTCTCCCATCACAATTAACAAGTGGTCCACTTTATAGGAGTGGTTCCTGTTACGCCCCCATCTCCCGTAGGAATCGGTCGTCCCCGCTAAACGCGAATCACCACGCCAGCGCTCCCGTGGGACGATCGTTTCCATCGGAACGTGATGTCGTGTGAGCCTGGAGTTGCGTCCACGCAAGACAAATACCGAAACGGCCGTTGATAACTAGTTCGCAGGGTCGTCATAACCGAAACATAGAATAAACACAAGTATTGAATCCAAAATAAGCTCTTTATTGATATGAAGTAAAGATTATAAGCGGCGCTAGGCCGAGATTATAAGTCGCTCGTGCGCTCTCTCTCTCTCTCTCTCTCTTTACAATGAATATGCCCTCAGGCTTTCAATTGAATCAAACACTCTGGATGATGATGTTCCCATACATTATGTCTCATATATGTGAGCTCCAGGTTCGCGCGCTACGCTCCAAGACGCCAAGTGCGGTCCAGCGTCTCAATGTGTTAAGCGATCTCCAAATCCATACGAGTTCTCCCGGCACCCTGTATGTAATCCAGTTGGGTATCAGTACATTGAATGCACTGGTGGGAAAACCTCTCGCCCACGCCACAAAACAAGCATGTTCATTAGTTATGTGCACCGATTGATTATGTTGTCTTTCTAGTCTTTGTCTTAGGATCAGTTTCATGGCAATATAATGAAAGTAATACTCGTGTCTAAGGCAAGAGTGTCGTACTATAATCAACTGAGTTCGTTCTTACTCTTTTCTTACCATTCGGCCTTCCCTGTCTTATGCAGCAATATAATCAATAATCTACTAAGTAGCGAAGAACATCTATGCAATTCAAGTGTTATGTTTGTGTCTCTGCGTCAGACATGATTTCTTCGAACTATGTTATATGTCGTACATCCATTCTAAATGTGCTAGTGCCATGCAAATGTACTCCTTCATGTTACTCATCTTCTAAATGCGGATAGCCGCTATGCATGCATGACTTATTTATATGAAGGTCACTGGCTCTGTTAGTCATATTGGACATGATCTAGGATGGAACGGCTGTCTTCCCAGCTCGGTTGTGAGCCTTACTGGGCGTCCCGAACCATCCGACGAGTCGGCTGTCTTTCCAGGTCGGTAACAAGCCTTGCTGGACGTCCCGCACTCGCCCGCTAGTACTTCAGCTAGCGTATTATGAGGACTACACTGGCATTGTCCTCCCGGGACGACACGATTCGGATGCCTCAGCAATCGTTTCGAGGATTCTTCTCTACCTGGTGCACAACCAGTTGTCCGTAACCATGCAACTACCCCCCCACTTCCAAACCTAGCCGAGAACTTCCTGCTCGGTTTCCCTTATCCGAGGACATCAACTCTGTTCAATCTTGCTGAGGACTACACTCGGATCTTTCTTTTTTGTGCAGCTCCCTGATTAGAGACTGCCTCGGTGATCTGGATATCCAGAGTACTTTCTTTTCTTTTCTTCTCCTGACTCGAAACGACTACTTGATAGTCTTCCTCGTCTATATATGCAATATGATTATACTCTATTTTGTGTCACATTCCATGCGGTTGCGGTGCCTTGATATGAACTCAAAACTACTTTTGTGGCACATATAAGAAACTACTACATTTTAACTCAATAAGTTCGATTATGCAAATAGAAAATAAGATCTCCATGTTCTAAACAATGATCAGGCGGGGTTATCCCCTTAGCTATGTGCGTTTCTCTTTTTATTAGCATGCAAAGATTATCGCTTAGAAACTAGCATGTATCATTTCTTTTCTTAAGTATACAGCTAAGCAGCGACAGGTTCACCGGTGCCACCCACCTTAACGATGAATCGCATCGGCCGAGCGAGACTCCGAGCGCGCCTCTGAAAGTCTAAGTCTGAACTCTATTCGAAGGTCCAAGTCGGAATGCCTTTGCATCGAACGAGTCATCTCGCTGAGCAAGGCAGGTCGGTTTGCTACACTTGTGCTGTTTGAATCGGCCCTCCAGGTTGAGCGGAGCGGGTCATTACATTATATACCACTCAGAACAGTCTCGTCCTCGGGACTTCCTGAGCGCAACTCGTACTATCGCACAACTTCTAAACCAAACTCTATACTTCTCGTTTAACTTCCAAAGATTGTTTTAACACTATATTCATTCCTTTCCTCACCTCGCGCTACACACGCGCTTAGCCAATCTCATCGAACAACTCTATCGTTCGATGCCATCGAACTTTACTTAATTTAATCGTTGCACTCCCCGACTAAAACTCTACTGCGCCTGGTGCAGGGCTGTATTATTCAAACACAGGATATTCTATAACTCAATGCGTACTAGAAAACTCAGGCTTTGGGTGAACTTACCCAATTGTTATACACTATCCATGTGAACCCAAAACATATTCAACTGATTACTCGACGTCGCCTATCGAAACCCATCGTTACGCCTAAACCCAAAAGTTTGAATCTCAGCTAATCTTCCAATCTCGTTTTGCATCAATATCTATCTGAGTTACCGTCCATTCTCGCTAAGTAAATTTAGTATCACCAAAAGTCATCGCATCAAATTGCCTACGTTTTCTGACTTTGTCTTTATTGCGCCTTAGCGCAGAGCTAAATTTTCCAACATGGGGTACGTTCAAATCCTTCGCGTCTTAGGTCCGATCGAACCTAACTTCCTATTCGTTTTCTCGTTCCGTTTTTGCACGTATGCTTAACCATTTTATTGAATAACTCTATCATTCAATCATTGCGTTCCTGGCTCAATCTCTTACTGCGTCTTAGCACAAAACTATCTCGTTCGTATGGGGAACGTTACAATCTTTCGTTTACGAAGTCTACACTGAGGCTAACTTACTTCAATTGCCATACTCATCCATGCGAATCTAACATTTTTACTTGCAGCTGCATTCGAGTTATGCATATCGCTAAGTCTGGATCGTACTCATATTCAAGGCATCCCACAAATATGTGTATTTCAACCAATCTTAGTGACAGTTAAGTCGGACAAGTTACTCGTAAAATTTTTTTGAATCGCCGAGCGCTTCACTACTCGACTAACCGAACTCTGGTTTGTTTAGTCATCGTCTACCCCCAATCCCACTCAAATCCAAGTATTGCATTACTAGCAACGCACATTTTTCAAGCAAGGATTTAATTCGTTATGCCAACTTATCTTGAATATCACCAATTCCAATGATAAGAGTTCCATCCGACAATTCTCCAATACCGTCTTATTTCTCTCCATCGCATAACCTATTCAATCAATCAGTTTTCACTCGAGTCATATTTCCCGTTGCGTTCATTTCAACGCCAATGTTGCTATCGTACACTTCCAATTCCAAGTCCTAACTCTAAGTCTCATTTTTCCAGTTCTATCGTTTTTCCAAACGATACTCTGAAGTCAGTGACTCCAGTTCAACTCACGGTATAGAGTCGTCTGCTTTGCCACTAGGTCATCTCACAAGATCATAGGTACAGTTTGAGCTTGCGACTCACCGTGCAATTGCGTTGCACGATGCTCGCCCCAATACCCTAAGGTCAAACCATTGTTCTTTTGCACGGGGTATTCTACCCAAGCTCGTTTTACTCAGATTTCTAAACATCGAGCACAGATCATCCTATCCACATCAACATGTTTGTTGAACCGAATCCACGATATATCCACGTCGCATGTCCAACCTAATGATTCGCATAATCTATCTCCTCAAACACCTGATAGGAGCCATATATCCAATCTTTTCTAAGTCTAGACCACCAAGTCACGATTCAATTTCTACCTCTTCGATCTCAATCGAAAATTTAAAGTCGTACAACATAATTCACGTATTCGTTCACTAAACTATCGAGCGTCTTGCTTCATGTTCTAGACTAACTCATCTCCGAAATACCTTCGATTCACTTGTATCCTGAAACTCGTCTTATCGTGTCGAACCACAAATCAAAACGATCATTCAATTATCACGCTCCAGTCTCCTGCAAGTTCAGTCATCCTCGTTGGACGTAGGATCTCCACGCTAATGCTCCCGTGGGATAATCGTCCTAATCCTGGCGTGATGCATGTACGAGTAAGGAGTTGCACTCGCACAAGACAAGAAGGTCAAACGTTATGGTTATCATCGAACGAACAGACACCTTATCGTCACACTTCGTTTCATCAAAGTTGTATATTGATCCATCAAGTCATGTTCATCTAACCACCGTTCTTGTCGTAATCATAATTCATTTAGATAAATTGTCCAACTTTAATGTTACTGTTCGATCATTTCGTAGTCTACTTCTAGCATTCCTCAAACAACTAAGTTCAAATCCCAAGCTAAAGTCTATTTACTTTCGATACGTTCCATTTTATTGAATTTGTTTGTAAAATCTTCGAACATGTTTCCGTGAGTTCGATCATCCCCGTCGGACGCAAAATCACCATGCCAGCACTCCCGCAGGATAATCGATCTTATCTAGGCCTGATGTCGAGTGTTATCCTTCGAACTCGATTCAAGATCGTTCTTTCAAATTCAAGATTAAGTCTGTAATCGCCTACCTCAATCATTGAACCACAATTTTCTAACTTGCATCAATCCATGCTATCTTCCAACTATCGATATGATATCAAGTCTTTCCAAATTTGAAATCATAACATTCGTACTCAAGATAAATTCTATCGAGTGACATCTTACCCGATCTTGATTTTCCATGCGCACTATCTTCCATCGCGCTAACTACCTATCACATACTCAATTATTCCATCTCAGTACGAGTTTCAATTCGTTTGATTCCATTTGAAATTGCTCGTACGATTTACTAAGTTTCCTTTGACCCAGATATTGATTTCAACACTCTGAGTTCCTATCCGATATAAGCCTTGTCCATTGTTTAACTAATTCTAACTCGTTCGAATCAAATCGCGTACGATTCCTTCGAATTCGCTTACTTGCTAGACATATAATAAGGCTTTGCACAATCACGTTCCTTGCTTCTAGGCTCGTTTGCTATCCCGAAATTCACGATTCGTTCGAACATTTCTAAGATGACCAATACACCACTCAGGGTTCGAGTTATACTCTATGAATCTTTTAAACTCATTCTATCCTCAATTCGCTTATTCGATTCTTTATTCTTTTACTATCGCATACACCACTCAGGAATCGAGTCGTAACTTATCGCTACGAATAATCGTCCAAACTATATCTCAAAATCCAAACACGATTTCTATTATTCGCCTTAGCGGAACTCCGATAGCGTCCCTATCGATTTTCATTCTAAGTCCGACTTTATCCTTATCCGAACAATACCAAAATCTCGCTCGCAACTTGCTCGCACAAAAAGGTCTAGGTGCACGATACTCGACATAACTTAGCCGAAAGACTGTGTGTATGGCTATCATGTTCGAACGATATTCTAGTGTCACGTCCCAATCCCAAAATACGTAGGATTAGGAATACGTAAGCATGCCAGCCGTATGTATATGGCAACTTCAATATATGGAAATCATACGCATACTTACGTTGTTTTATGAATAATAATTCACAAGTGGTATATAACTTCATAAGTCACAGGCAATACTGATCTCATTCACAAAACCAAATAGAAATATATAACACAATATGGCAATGTACCAAGTAGGAAATAGTCGAAAAGAACGAGTAGTCGGGTGGAGACAAATCCACTACCAACTAGGATATAAGAAAGACAACAAAATAAGTACATCATCTAATGATCAGAGAGGCTCGAAGGGAAGACCTCCTCGAACGAGAAAGAAGTAGCCAGTCCTGATCCGTGCTTCTACAAATAATCATAATCTTCCATACCTGGAAAGGGTGTCAGGTCCTCAGAGGGACATAACAAGTACACAAGAATCGACATGCATGAAAGTAAAACAGTAAACAATAAATAGGGTAACTAAACCACCTATGTGATATGCACTCGAGACATCTCTAATGGCGCATGAGGGGGCAGAAATAGAAGAATAGTCATCCCACCATGTGTCCAAAAAAGACTCGGAGGTACACGAGTTACACCATATATACACTAGAAACAGAAATCACATACGTTCACTAGTATATTCTCCCCTCCCAATGTACTATCTGAACCGTATACGCGGTGCAGACATAATGCAATGACGTCAAATAATATCTAGAAAATTAAACCAATACCAACTACTAACAAAAGACTCGAACTCTCGTACCGATGATCAGTCGACACGCTAGTCCATGCACTCACTCACTCAGATTGTGAACGTGTTTGAAACAGTGTCAGGTCAGAAGATACCACGTATCTTTATAACATACCAGGTAAGTCAACTACTTCTAAGATGCGTACACACAACTAAACAAATAAAAACTAAGCATAATGTAAACTGAACAATACAATCAAGCAAGGTGTACTTTCCTTCCAAGCCAAGCTGCGAGCACAACAAATCTGGTCCGGAGCTCTCCACAGGAACGTCTCGAACACCTACCAATTAATTATTACACTAATTAGACTATTATTCTTCTAGTTTAATTAGGTTAATATCTAGTTATTAATCCTACGTTGGTTGCACATATAAGTAACTAGCCCTCAAAATATTACTAACCATTAACATTATCAAAAACCATTTTTAAAATATTATTAAATAAAAACTATTAATTCTGAAATTTATTGAAAAAATAGGTTTTTTAGTGATAGGGTCGTCTCCTATAAATTCTATGAGTCCAAAACCAATAGAAACCAAAACTAGGTCATAACGGGTTACCTACTAGTCACCAGAATCAATTTTTGACAAATAATTAAATCTGGAATAATACTTAAAAAATTCAGAATTAAAATATAATAATGTAATTTTAAATGCTAAAAATATGAGTTTTTGGTCGGGATTTAAGTCTAAAACTGTCGGGGTCAAGTTTTGTCAAAACTAGGTCAACTTGCTACATAAAACACCTAGAATTCTAATTTTTATAAATAGAAATAAAATCTGAATAAATATGGAAAAATCAATAATAAATACAATAAATACTATTTTTTATCCATACAAAATAATTAGGGTTTTACTATCTACAAGTTGATCCTATTAGGGTTGGCAACCAAACTTTGCTAGTATGCATGCCAAGGAGTGGTATATGGGTGTTGTGACAATATAATCATTAAATAATTTAATTTTGATATAATTTCAGATATATAATTTTTGGAAAAATAATACATCATCAAGAAATTTTAGGATTTTCTATATATGATCAAGTTCTAACAAGGTCTAAGGGTCTCCAACATGTATACATCAAAACTAGGTCAAAACTACCCATAAAATATGCTCAAATTCTAATTTAATAAAAACTAATAAATCTAGAATTTATTATAAAAACTGAATATATTTCATATTAATAACATCTATATAAATATATTAACAAGAATTAAAGAGGGTTTTGAAGAAGGTTTCATGCATGCACAAAAGTTTTGGGTTGAACCTCAAAATTAGGGTTCATGGGTTGCATGGGTTCTTCAATCCTAAATTAATGGAGTTTACAAAACATCCCACACATATATACAAATATATATAAACATATAACAAGAAGATATTAAGGAGAGAAGGATTAAAGAACTTACTAGAAGAAGGAGAGAATTGCTAGGGTTCTTGGATGGAAGAAATGGTTGTGGGTGTCCACGTGAAGGGGGGTGGTCGGCCTTGGTAATGGAGGTGACGGCTAGGGTGATGGAGGAAGGAGAAAAAGTTAGGGTTTTGTAGAGGAGCTTTAGGTTAGAATTTTTAGAAGGAGAGATGAGAAGGAGATTATATATATATATATATATATATATATATATATATATATATATATATAGAGAGAGAGAGAGAGAGAGAGAGAGGGGTCGGATTAGGGGGTGTGCACGGGTTTGAGGGGCCGTGGGTTTGAGAAGAGGGGTAGGATTAGGATTGGGTAGTTAGATTGTTAGGATGTTTCCTAATTAGGTTGCTAGTTATTAAAAGTCAACAACTAACCAAATAATTAATTTATGACAAAAATTTGATTTGGTTCTATGGGATTAAAATAGTAATAAATAAATAAATAAATTCTACAAAAGAGGGAAGTGGCCTAATTTGGCATAGAGGAATTATAGGTTGTTTATTTTATGAAGGTTGGATTGAAAAATAACCATAAATGAATTATATATATAGAAATATCTAAATATTAAATACAATAAACTATAGTTGTTACACTAGTGTCATACTAATGCTAAATGATCGAATTCTAAGTCATAAAAAGATCCTACAAGTAGTGTCTCCCGTGTAGACTACTTTCTACGAAGAGCGTTGTAGATTTTGGGGTCATCCTATGTCATTAATGTTCAAACCACGGTGAAGTGTCCTAATACAATAATTAAAATTTCATTGATTTAAAATAATGTAAAATAATTATAATAAATATAAAATACCCACAAAATATCTATTTTGGGTGAGAGGGTTTACATCTAGTCTTCTACACAAACCCTCTAGCATTAGCACGCAACTTACAATTTTCAAGCACGAGTCTATTCTCATAAAGTCTGACATAGGTCGGCAAAAGGGCCTTCGCATCATAATTCCGTTCAAGCAATCATATTATTCACATGCACTTTCAAAAATATTTAGACTCATTGTATAGAATATTCATCGAAACCACGAGAGAGGACGTCTATCACATTATCAATAAACAAGTTCAAAAATGAGAGAATCGATACGAATTCCAAGGAAGTAAAGCCGTACTCTGATACCAAAATGTCATGTTCCGATCTCCCGCAGGTATCGATCGACCCCGCTATGCGCGAATCACCGCGCTAGTGCTCCCGCGGGGCGATTGTTTCCGTCGGGACATGATGCCGCGTGAGCCTGGAGTTGTGCCCACGCAAGGCAAATACCGAAACGACCGTTGATAATTAGTTCGTAGAGTCGTCATAGCGGAAACATAGAATAAATTAAGTATTGAATCCAAAACAAGCTCTTTATTGATATGAAGTAAAGATTACAAGCGGGGCCGAGATTACAAGTCGCTCGTGCTCTCTCTCTCTTTACAATGAATATGCCCTCAGGCTTACAACTGAATCAAACACTCTGGATGATGATGTTCCCATACATTATGTCTCATATATGTGAGTTCCAGGTCCGCGCGCCACGCTCCAAGATGCCTAGTGCGGTCCGGCGTCTCAATGCGTTAAGCAATCTCCGAATCCGTACGAGTTCTCCCGGTACCCTGCATGCAATCTGGTTGGGTATCAGTACATAAAATGCACTGGTGAAGAGGCCTCTCGTCCACGCTACAAAACAAGCACGTTCAGTAGTTGTGTGCACCGACTGATTATGTTGTCTTTCTAGTCTTTGCCTTAGGATCAATTCCATGGCAATATAATGAAAGTAATACTCGTGTCTAAGGCAAGAGTGTCGTACTATAATCAACTGAGTTCGTTCTTACCATTTTCTTACCATTCGGCCTTCCCTATCATACGCAATAATATAATCAATAATCTACTAAGTAGCGAAGAACATCTATGCGATTCAAGTGTTATGTTTGTCTCTGCCTCAGACATGTTTTCTTCGAACTATGTTATATGTCGTACATCCATTCTAAATGTGCTAGTGTCGTGCAAATGTACTCCTTCATGTTACTCTTCTAAATGCGGATAGCCGCTATGCATGCATGACTTATCTATATGAAGGTCACTGGCTATGTTAGCCATATTGGACATGATCTGGGATGAAACGACTGTCTTCCCAGCTTGGTTGCGAGCCTTACTGGGCGTCCCGAATCATCCGACGAGTCGACTGTCTTTCTAGGTCGGTAGCATGCCTTGCTGGACGTCCCGCACTCGCCCGCTAGTACTTCAGCTAGCGTATTACCAGGACTACACTGGCATTGTCCTCCCGGGCCGACACGATTCGGATGTCTCAGCAATCGTGTCGAGTACTCTTCTCTACCTAGTGCGCAACCAGTTGTCGGTGACCATGCAACTACTCCTCCACTTCCAATCCTAGCCGAGAACTTCCTGCTCGGTTTCCCTTATCCGAGGACATCAGCTCTGTTCAATCTTGCCGAGGACTACACTCGGATCTTTCTTCATTGTACAACTCTCTGATTAGAGACTGCCTCGTGATCTGAATATTCCGAGTACTTTCTTTTCTTTTCTTCTCCTGACTTGGAATGACTACTTGATAGTCTTCCTCGTCTATGTATGCAATATGGTTATACTCTATCCCGTGTCACATTCCGTGCGGTTGCGATGCCTTGATATGAACTCAAAATTACTTTTGTGGCACATATAAGAAACTACTATATTTCAACTCAATAAGTCCGATTACGCAAATAGCAAGTAAGATTTTCATGTTCTAAACAATGATCAGGCGGGGTTATCCCCTTAGCTATGTGTGTTCATCTCTTTTTATTTGCATGCAAAGGTTATCGCTTATAAACTAGCATGTATCATTCATTTTCTTAAGTGTGCAGCTAAGCATGGACAGGTTCACCGGGGCCACCCACCTTAGCGATGAATCGCATCGGCCGAGCGAGACTCCGACCGCGCCTCTGAAAGTCTAAGTTTGAATGTCTTTGCATTGAATGAGTCGTCTCGCTGAGCAAGGCAGGTCAGTTCGCTACACTTGTGCCATTTGAATCGGCCCTCCGGGTTGAGCGGATCCGGTCGTTACAGTTCCCTTAGAGAACCCAAAGAAAAATGAAAATCGACTCAAAGCTAAATCAGTCCCCTAAGAACTGCCAGGATGCCAAAGTAATTAGCAGCGATCCAAGAATTATTTTGATAGTTTTTCTTGTTAGTATATGCTTATCCCTAGCCAGAATGACAATACTTTGTTCTCCAAAAATTAAAAGTCAGTTCATCTAAGGATTATATTATGGTGAAGGAAGGCTATTTTCATCTGTGATGGTGGTAGTTCTTCCTGTGATTCATAATTATTTTCTCTGGTTAGAGGTTACACAGATTTTTATGGCTATGCATGAAATTTAATGGTTCTATTCTTGAAATTTTATCATAATGCTGACAGATTTGTGAAAACATTAGGACAGAGGCAGAAGGGAGTCGTCGCAAGGTCATCACTCTTTGGGCAAGGTGGTCCATTGGCTTGTGAATTGGCACAACATGGTGTAGTTCTCAAAGTTGACGACTGGGTCTTTTGTCATGGTGGCCTTCTTCCTCATCATGGTATAATAAGATTGTATTTATATCTTAGTGGTTCTTTTTATTCTAATGAACTACTTTTTGTCTAAACAACTGTACCCGTAACCAAGCATATGGAAGAAGATTTATTTAAAAGTCTAATTCCGCATTTTCCTTTTTCAAGAGAAAGCGAACCTTTATAATATTATCCTCACTACTTCAATCCAATAACTAATCACCTGAACCTTGTCCCTTATGTAAAGCTAGGGTTTTCTTTAATCTTCTTTAGCCCATTCAGGACCAAGTATCAGACTATAGAATCTCCAAATCAGAAGCCAGAATTGTCCAAACTTGTCCCATGAGTAAGCCTAGAGACTGTTCATGAGGCCAATAAGTATGTCCAACATAACATCTGTGCACGATTCCATTCGCTTGAACCTCACTCACTACTAGTGCCAAAGAAGAGGGAGGACAGAGGAAACTGGATTTTACTTTTCACTTAAGACCAAAACCTCCTCATGCTGAATGATAGTGAGGTCGGAGAATTTACTTTGGATGTAGTACATAAATTTAATCGTGTTAGGTCGTGAGCCCGACTCATCAGACTGAAGCCTCCACAGGCAGTGCATAAGAAAATATGGATCTTCTGACATTTTGAGAAATAGCTGGGAGCCACTAAGGTCTCAGTACGTTGACAATATTCAGTTATTAGCCCAACCCAGTCCAAACCATAAACTGAACCATCTATCCTTCCAATGTGGGAGTAAGATTGCACATGAACATTGTGCGAGACTCAAACCCAACAGTTCCTGGAGCATCTTGAAATGTGAATGCATGTACTTCTGAATCATCTTCCATTCTTAAAGCCATTGCTATGATCAGCAATGAATAGAATTGCACAAGCCGATTCACTTGCCTGAATATTCTACATGTGTATGACATTCCATTTACAAACTTTTAATGCGTTGACCAACTTCTAGTTATTTTTTGGTGTAGTTGAAATCTTTCAAGAACATGTATGCGTGATTCATGGATGAGCTTTCTACTTTTAAAATACTAACAACTTTTATCCAATCTTTCTATGTTTGAGATCACTTACTGCAGCTCTGGAATTCTAGAAATATGACATCATCATCTTTTTCTTTATGACACATGATGGTATTTGTGCAGTTGCATATGGTATCGAAAGGATAAATAGAGAGGTAGCATATTGGATGCAAGGATTTGATGAAGATGATGATACACCTGAAATTCCTTTCATAGCTACCAGAGGTTATGACAGCGTTGTTTGGAATCGCTTGTACTCAAGAGGTTCAGCAGATGACTATAAAAATTGGCAGGTAGAAGCAAAATAACCTGGTCATTCCTCCACTCTTGAGCAGCTAACACAATCTTTTGTATGATCAATCTGATATATGCACCTCCTTTTCAGATATCATCCATTGCAGAGAAGACATTGCAAGCTGTTGGAGCTAAAGGGATGGTAGTAGGCCACACTCCACAGGCTAATGGGGCAAATTGGTATGTATTTTCCCAGCCGATGACATTAAAATTGAGTTTTGTTACTTGGTTAATACTAAAATGCATATATGCACTTCATCCATTTATTGCAGCAAACATGATGACAGAATATGGTGTATTGATGTGGGCATGTCAAATGGAGTCCTTAATTCAAGGCCTGAGGTAAGTTGCAGCTTAATGATATACACTATAAAGCTTTGTCACAGGAAATCACATCCAAGATAATGACTTTCTCATGATTATTACTATGAAATTATTTGCCTGCCCAGGACAACTTTCAAGTTGTAAGAGTAATCTACCAATTAATTATGCAAATAAATGATAAAGAACCCTTTAGATAACATTGCGATCTGATATATTTCCAATTTGACTGAATTGGTTATTGGTGTTTTTCACTTTGCTTTGGGAGTTTTAGTCCCACATTAGAAAACCACCAATGTGTATATTCCAATATATAGCTTTGCTTAGTATTGGTATATGCACATGGGGTGGTGGCCCATGTGGGTTGAGTTTCCTAGAGGGATTAAGTGTGAACCCCATTATGACAATCTTTATTTTGTCACCACATTTTGAAAGTTTTCCTAAGGAGATAAGTCCCAAATGAGCTTAGCGACTCGGACTCGGGCTCGAGCTCGCGCACTTTGTTGGCGCGCTTTGCACTTTGCATGGCAGCATCGTCGCATGCTTCGTGGGGCCATGCGGTTGGGAGCGTATGCGACCCGGTGCGCATGCGGCCAGGAGCCCATGTGGCCCGGTGCCCATGCGGCCAGGGGCCTTACGGCCTAGAGCTATGCGACCAGGCGCTATGCGGCCAGCAAATTAGCTTGAGCGAGTCGAGTGTGGAGGGAACAGAAACTGCTGTTGGCGGCTCGGTGCTGGGCAGACGACGTGTGGTTCTCTGAGCCACGCGGCTATAGCTTTCAGCGCCTGGCGGCGCTGTCTGCTCTGTGCAGTACAGCGCGCAGGAGGCTCGTGGCACTTGTGCCACGCGGCTGCAGCTTTCGGCGCCTGACGGCACTGTCTGCTCTGTGTAGTACAACGGCGCATACGGTCTGATTTTTTTTCTCAGGCTGCGTGGGAGCTGAAATCTTCTTTAAATAGAGGCTCTCCTCTTTCATTTGAGTCGTTAGAAAAATTGAGAGAGAAAAACCGAGAGCAAGATCCGAGTTAGAATGAACAACCTTGTGTGAGTCTCTACTTTGTGGCTACCTCTTCTTCTTTGATCTGACTTCGGGAATAACAATCTCATGGCAAGATCCGAGTTAGAATGGACAACCACTCAAACCTTCTCGATACTAGCTTTTACAAGCTTGAGAAGTTTGATGGCGAGCACTACAACATTTGGAAGAGGAAGATCTCCTTAAATCTTCGTCTTGTCAAAGTTGCTTCTGTGTTGGTTTATCTTGAACCTACCATTCCCGAAGATGGAGGAGAGCTTGCAGTTGGTATTACGCAGGACGCGCACTCCAAGTGGAAGGGAGACAACGACCTCTGCAGGTTGTTGATTCTCAATGCTATGGATGACACGATGACAGAGTCCTACAACAAGAAGGAGAAGGCAAGAGATGTCTGGGAATCTCTTGAGAAGCACTACAAAACTGACAAAAAAATGTCTAAAATCTATCTCGTCGAGAAGTTCTTTACTTTGCAATTTGAGGACGAGAAGGTGATGTTACCACAAGTTAAGGAACTTCTGAAGATGCAGCAGAAACTGGAGGAAGAGGACATGATGCAAGAAGACAAATTTATGGTGGGGGCTATCGTCACCAAACTTCCTTCAGGCTGGATCAAGTTCAAGACTGACATGTACCATAAAAATATGGAGATCCATCTCGAAGATCTTCTTCACTGGATTCATATTGAAGATGAAGCCAGGGGGCAACTGAAGTTGGACTCCTTGTCCAAGAAGTTGGCTAAGGCCAACATGGTACATGCTAGTGACTTTAAAGGGAAGCAGAAATTTTCCTACAAGAAGAAGAAGAAGGACTTCAACCAGCTAAAGATGAAGGCTCAGTTCAAGCCAAAGCCGAAGACTGATGTGACGTGCTACAACTGTGGAAAGAAGGGTCACTACAAGAGCGACTACAGGTCGAAGCCTAAACCGAAAAGCAAGATGAGTTTAACCTAGTTGCTATGATTGCGCAGGTTGAGTCACATGACGTGGACACTGACTGGTGGGTGGACACTGGTGTATCTTACCACATGTGCTCTAAGAAGGAGTTGTTCGCCAAGTATGAGCCTACCTCTGAGAAAGTCTCTACGGCGGATAAGTCTCAAGTTGCAGTACTGGGGATCGGGACGGTAGTGCTGAAGCTGACTTCTGGAAAGTCACTTACACTAGAGAATGTGAAGCACGTACCAATGATCGCCAAGAATCTGGTTTCTGGGAGTCTGTTTTGCAAGGCGGACTTGAGGATGGATATCAATGCTGGTCAGATGGTGATGTCCTATAAGGAACATACTTCGGAAAAGCTTTCTGTACCGAAGGGATGTTTAAAGTGCAACTTGTAACTCATTATGTTTGTATCAATGATGTCTCTACTTCTGGTTATTCTCTTGAGTTGTGGCATAATAGACTAGGATATGTGCATGGTAAATCGCTCAAGCACTCTTTCTCTCGATTACAATGACACCGTTCCATACATTATCTCCCTCTATATAAAAGCAGCTCAAGCTCGATACGGCTCAAGGCATCGACTCCAGATTTTCGGTTCCTTGGGATGAGGCACGGCTATCGCTTCCTCGGACGATCAAGCACCTGAGAACAAACAAACTGTTGGTGGGTCAGCACTTTTATAAGTACTGGTGAGTATAAACAACTGAACATAAGCCACACCCCCTGAAACCCACACTAAGTAAGCATGTGGCAAAACATTACATTACTAGTGATCTTGCTACTTTTACCTAAGTTCATTTCATGCAGCTCAGGACTATAGTCAGATTACATCTTTTGAAAATATAACTTGGAAACAGTTTGACATATTCAAACAATACGCATACGATCGGGGCAGTGTTCTATCGTGCAGTGCGCATCATTTATTGTGCATCAAAATCTAACTCTTTGGGGCAAAGTTCTATAGTGGACTAAATCATCTCAAATCAAAGCAAACATTTAGTGGACTATCATACTTTCAAGCACACAAGCAGAAATATCTATATGATTTTGGTCCCCGAGAAACTCAGGATCGGTAGCGGTAATCCAGCTAACCAATGACTCACATTCTGATGCTATTAGCAGCTGTGACCAAGGTTCAGCTCTGCACTAATAGTAATTGTCCGACCGATGCGAATGCATGAAGCACTATCAGATGAACTCTACGATGCAGACAAAATGAACGAGCAAGCTATATGCATACACTCTTATGTATCTTACCCCTTGCCAAACGGTTATCCCTGCAGCAGACACATAAGTTAGCCACAATTTGCATTTTCATAACTCAAGAATCAATCTAGGCATCAGGTGTTAGGTATGCAAGAAGGCTAGCCTAGCATGTGCCCTAACTTATATGATGGTCCATGAGTTGCCCATTGATGGACAACAACACCCCCTAGATCCTTTCGGAACGGAACATCAGGGTGCTCTCACAATCCCTTCCGGACCGACCGATTTCCAGTGCCCCAGGAATCGATCGAGAGACTATTACCTTGTGCACAAGTTGTTTGAGACCAATGCATGACAAGCAACATTCTATCAATACGCATTAACATTCACATTCACAAGCATTTAACAATCTAATAGCCACACCCCCCTAGAACCCGAAGGAACGGAACATCAGGGCAGACTATTAGACTCTTCTTTTTTCATTCATTCAAGCAAACACATCTTTTCACATATCTAATAGCACACCCCCCTAGATCCCGAAGGAACGAAACATCAGGGCGCACTATTAGTCACTTCTTGTACAGATCAAACTTATAGCAGTTCGATATAGCAAAACAGACAAGCAAAACATATAATGGCAAGCACGATTTCGATTTCATATCGAGCGTGCAATATTTATCTCTTTCTTAGCATATTTTCAAAGGGACACTTATTCAAGCGATTAATTTACTTATCTTCTTAGCATAGCAAGGGTTCGTTTGATAGCTGTGTCGGTGTAACTAAGCATGCAATAATTCTTATATCTCATTAGCATAGCAATGGTTCTATCTCATTTCAGACAAGCATTCCCAGTTCTCTAGTTAGGCAAGTAAGCAAGCAGATTCGTTTCAATGACAAGCTATGTGAGTTCTCTTATTTAGCATGCTGAGTCAGTTATATCATTCTTCTCTATGAAACTTATCTTCTTAAGCAAACAAGCATTCAAAAACTCAGATTCATTATTAAGTCGTGCAAGAATCAAAGAATGCAGTTCTGTCCACTCACTTGATCAATCGGTCGGGAACTCTCCGAGAAGACTTCCGTTCGAGCAAGCAAGACGATATCACTTGTACATAGTGCCTATGCGGAGCAGGACACTACATCTGTGACTTCAAACAATTCTCCACAAAGGCCGGAATAAAGTATTTTATCACTTTCATTGACGATTTCTCGAAGTACGCATTCGTATATCTTTTCAAGACGAAAGACGAAGCGTTCGAGAAGTTCAAGGACTTCAAGGCTGAAGCAGAATGTCAAACCGGTCAGCAACTCAAAAGACTCAGAAGCGATCGAGGCGGAGAATATCGTTCCTTGGAATTCGCATCGTTCTGCAAAGAACATGAAATTGTCAACGAAATAATTGCTCCGTATTCTCCCCAATCTAATGATGTAGCAGAAAAGAAGAACATGATGCTGACAGAGATGATGAACTCCATGTTGCTGACAGCAGTGCTTCTGGGGAGAAGTAGCGCTTACGGCTACGTTTATTCTGAATATAGTACCGTTCGCGACATCTGACATTACTCCTCATGAACTCTGGTTCAAAGTCAGACCCAACTTGAATGTCATTCGAGTGTGGGGGTGTCTGGCGTATGTGAAGCTTCCAGACCTCAAGATTCAGAAGCTAGAAACGAGAACTACGAAGACCATATTTCTGGACTATGCTGATAAGAGTGATGCTCGGAGGTTCTTTGATTTCGAATCTAATCATATCATAGAATCTCGCGACGCGGAATTCTTTGAGACAAGTTTGCTATGCACAAGAATGTGGTTCTTGCGGATGTCTCGGAGAATGCTGCTAGTACAGACGAGGCAAGTACCTCTCAGAGAGAACTAGTCCAAGAAAAAGTTGTCGTTGATGAGACAACATTTGAACCAGAACCTGCTGAGCCGACAGCAAAGCGAGTGAGGAGGCCGAAGGACTTCGGAGAAGTCTTTGTTATCTATCATGTGGAAGCTGATCCGCTTACCTATGATGAGGCAATGAAGACCAGAGATGCTATTTTCTAGAAAGAGGCTATCCATGACGTGTTTGACTCGATAACTTCTAATAATACTTGGAAGTTAGTCGATCTTCCTGAAGGAGCTAAACCCATCGGATGCAAGTGAATATTTTAGAAGAAGATAAAAGCAGACGAAATTGTTGACAACTTCAAGGCCAGGCTAGTAGTCAAGGGGTTTTCTCAGATACAGGGGGTTGACTACTTCGACACCTATGCTCCCTTGCACAGATGACTACTATCAGGATGCTGATTGCTCTAGGTTCTATTCACAGAATGTTGATTCATCAAATGGATGTCACAACAGCATTTCTGAATGGTGAACTGACTGAGGATATTTACATGTAGCAGCCAAAAGGGTTTGTCGTCAAAGGTCTTGAAGACAAAGTATGCAAACTGGTAAAATCTCTGTATGGTCTGAAGCAAGCTCCCAAATTGTGGCACACGAAGTTTGACAAAGTTATCAGATCAAATGGCTACAAGGTCAGCGAAACTGATAAGTGTGTGTAAACGAAGTTCGCTGGCGATAGAGGTATCATCGTTTATCTCTATGTGGACGACATGCTAATCCTAGGCATGAATGAAGAATGTGTCACTAGAACAAAGATATTCCTCTAGTCTAAATTCAGTATGAAGGACATAGAAAATGCAGATGTCATCCTTGGGATTAAGATAATCCAGACAAAAGCTGGACTTCCTCTATCACAAGCTCACTATGTGGAGAAGATGCTCATATGCTATGGATATCAGGATCTTCCAGGGATCGATACTCCATATAGGTGTGACAAGAAACTGAAGCCTAACCCAGGAAAAAACGTCAGACAGTTGGAGTATTCTAGCGTCATCGGGAGCTTGATGTATGCTACAAATGCCACTAGGCCTGATATTGCTTTTGTCGTGGGAATGTTGAGTAGATTCACGAGTAACCTAGGTGTTGAACACTGAAAAGCTGTGAAGAGGGTGATGAGATACCTCAAAAAGACTCAAAAGTTTGCACTTTACTACAGCGGAGATCCAACCGTGGTAGAAGGCTTCAGTGATGCTAGCTGGTGCTCAGAAGAAGAGAGCGAGAGATTCACATGAGGATATGTTTTCTCAATGGGTGGAGCTGCTATATCGTGGAAGTCGAAGAAGCAGACTATGCTCTCACGCTCATCAATGGAGTCTGAGTTCTATGCACTTGCAGTTGCAGTAGATGAAGCAAAATTGCTTCGGGAGCTCATGTACGATCTTCCATTGGTTGGTGCTCAGATTCCGGTTGTACCGATATATTTTGACAACCAGGCAGCTGCAGCAGTAGCATCTAATATTCTCTTCAATGGTAAGAAGAGGACTGTGCGACTTCGACACAACACTGAACAATCTCATCAAGACTGGTGTTATTGCAGTGGTGGATGTTCGGAGTCAGGAGAACCTGACGGATCCGTTCACTAAAGGTCTCAGGCGCCAGCTAGTCGAACACACAGCAGGTAAAATGGGCTTGAAGGACCTCTGGTATTGTGTCTTTGTAATCATACCATTAAGTTTTATACTATTAGTTCAAAGAGAAATCTACTAGAAATCTAGCTTTTGGTTCAAGGGAGGACCGCTGACTGAAAAAATATCAGGTACAATGGGTAGTCCTTATGGACAATGTGAGATACATACCCGAAACCACTGTAGTCTACTATTTTGTTCTATAAAACAATTCTTGTGTAAGGTTGGCTTTGACGCCTTAATGAGTTCTCGGGCAGAGTGAATGTCTGTCGTGCGCTGCAGGAAGCACGTGTAGTTCAGCACTACAAGAGACTTGTATCCCATGCTACAGTGGTGTGACACTATGATGAGGTAAAATATGTAAAGTCTCGGCTGCGAGCCATGTCATAGCGGCAGTAGCACCGCAAATAGGCAGGTAGCCTAATGTTGAAAAGATAGAGAGTTGTAACACAGCACTACTAAAAGGGGGTTAACCTCATGCTACAGTGGGTGACACCACATGAGGTAGTCAACCTCGGCTGCGAGCCATGTCACAACGGCGTAGCACCGCACGGGAGCACAAGGCTTCATGCTGGGATGTCGTACAACACTACTAAGAGGCTAATGACCTCATGCTACAGTGGGTGACACTACAAGAGGTAGTTAATCTCGGCTGCGAGCCATGTCACAGCGGTGTAGCACCGCACAGAAGCGCAAGGCTTCATGCTGGAAAAAGTTAACTCTTTTAAAAGAACTCACCTAAGTGTATGGACAGAGATATAGACCGTCTCTTGAGGGTAAACTTGTAGACACCTAAGAAACATACACCGATACCAGGTCAGCACAGGGCCTTTAATGTACGACCGGAGGCACAACTGACGTCATTGTACGAGTGGGAAGAATAACAGCTATGGTTCAGAATTCAAGGCATAGTCCATTCTTGTATCGTACTGTTGTTTGACCCATGCGGGAAGATTCAAGTTGTGGGCGACATATATCCTAATGCATGATGGACAGTCACTGTGAGGAACGTTCGACCATATATTGTGATATATGTGGGGGATTGTTGGTATTTTTTACTTTGCTTTGGGAGTTTTAGTCCCACATTGGAAAACTACCAATGTGTATACCTCAATATATAGCTTTGCTTTGTATTGGTATATGCACATAGGGGATGGCCCATGTGGGTTGACTTTCCTAGAGGGATTAAGTGTGAACCCCATTATGGCAATCTTTATTTTGTCACCACCTTTGGGAAGTTTTCCTAAGGAGCTAAGCCCCAAAGGTGCTTAGCGACTCAGATTCGGACTCGGACTCAAGGGCGCAAAGTGGCGCTTTGTTGGCGCACTTTGCACTTAGTACATCAGCATCGTCGCATGCTTCGTGGAGCCATGCGGTCAGGGGCCATGCGGTCAGGAGCGCATGCGGTCTGGTGCCCTTGCGACCCGGTATGTATACGGCCAGGTGCCTATGTGGCCAGGAGCCCATGCAGCCTGATGCCCATGCTGTCACGCTCCGATTTCGTGGAATCGATAATCGTCCCCCGGGCGTGACGTCGTGCGGGCCTAGGTTGCGCTCCGCACAGGGCTAAGGTATTTTTGCATAGCGAGCACATATTCAGAGTATGCAACTAAATTGAAACACAAAGTTGAGACATGGAAAAGTTCTCTTTTATTGACAATGAACATCTGTTACAAACTCTTGAACGAGTCATATGGTTGCCGCACGGGCTTACAAAAGTTGACACAAAATGAGATAGTTGTCATGTACATTACATCCTTTACTATAACTTCAAAGTGAGAGACCTCCCGGCGGGACAATGGCTTTCCCTCGGAGCTGCATTGAGTTTGGGTTGCTAGCTCCTTGCTTCTAATACTTCAAAAGATGGCACGATCAGGATGTGCCTACAGCTGGACTGGATTGGGGAATGCCTTCGACTCCTCGCTCGGATCTTCTTAGTGCGGGGAACCTGTTTCAATGAGGGTCAGTACATCGAAACGTACTGGTGAAGGCAAGCTAATCCAACTAAACCAATCAACACATTGTTTAGATGAAGCATGCATATTATTTGTGTCTTTCTATCTTGCCTTAGTTCATTTTACAAGCAAGGAATATAAAGAAAATTTTGAAATGGACTTGCCACCGTTCGGTGACTTTTACCTGCCCGTCTGAACCACCTGCACAATACTTACCATGTCCTTTCCTGCCACAAAGACACAAATTAGCTTTGCACATGTTTAAATATACGAGGGGATCACTGGCAAGGTGCCATAATGGAGGTGCATGTGTTGCAGTCAGCCATCCCCGTCCAGTCCGTGAGACTTTTGTGGTTACGTTCGGATCAGTGTCAGTGCCCCAGCGACCGTCCGCAGGAACCATAGGCCTTGTGCACAAGTTGTCCGTGATCAAACGACATCTATTTTAAGTTTATCCATTGATGCAGTGAGGCAATAAAATCAGGAGACAAGTAGCCTTATATGATTCGTTTTGCAGAGTCTCCCTGATCAGTTGTTGCATGACAATGTGTGTTCTATACAGCACAATTATAGAAAAAATGTACATTCTAACTAGAATTGAAGCATATGTAGAACATTGAAAACGAACTAGCATGACTAAGGTAACCGTTCACAAGTTGATTGACAAGCATCATAATCCAAGTCTATTCCTTTTTATCTTGACATCTTTTAGTTATTACTTGGTATCATTTGATCGGGACAAACAAGAATGCAAGATTTTTAGATATGAAGACTTGGAAAAAAGGCCAACTGAATCGAATATAAACCACTCACAAGTTGGTTGGGAGGAGGAAAGAAAGAGGTGCTTTAGGACTCCGCTCGCGTGTCGCCTACTGCTCGTTCACCTGCATTGCCACGAACAGCTGATCAATACCTCTTCCACCCTTTTCAATATCGGAATTAAAGTGCAGTTCAACGAATGAAAACAATGAAATCCATCTAAACCGTTCAAGAAAATGCAAGCAAATCCGAAAACCAACTCAAGGCACGAAAGCAACAAGCGACAGCAAAAACTAGACAACAAAAGATGCAGTGGAGAGGTCCCTCCTGACTCTGCCGCTAAGTCGATCCTGGGGGCATGGTCCACTGAATATGGGAATCGATTCCGAAGAAGCAAATCCATAACGAGGATAAGATCTTGTTTCAATCTATCCTGATCGAATGATACCGTCTTGTATTTCTTAGCCTCACTTCCCGAATAGGGGGAACGAAATACCACATCCTGCCCAACTAATTGGAAGTTTCGTCCATGAAACTTAGGAATAGAACCTACCACTAGAAAATAATGAGGGGAACCTTTCCCTCATCTCAGATTCAAGCTCCCAAGTGGATTCTTCGACCGAATGATTTCGCCAAAGCACGCGCACAAGAGAAACCGAGCGACTTCAAAGCAGCTTTTCTTTACGATCCAAAATTTGCACAGGTTGTTCGACATATGTCAAGTTTGCCTTAAGATCCAGTTAATCAAGATCTACCACATGACTCGGGTCGTACACGTACTTCCTAAGTTGAGAAACATGGAAGACATCGTGCACTTCGGACAGTGACGGTGGTAGGGTAATCTGATATGCAACTGAGGCAACTCGCTTTAGTATCTCGAACGAACCGACGAATCTTGGACTTAGCTTTCCCTTTGCTCCAAATCTGGTGACTCCTCGCATGGGCGAAATGTTGAGAAATACCCGGTCGCCTTCTAGAAACTCAAGTGGTCGTCGATGCGTATCAGCGTAGCTCTTTTGGCGATTCTGAGCTACCTTTAGTCGTTCCCGAATCAAACGAATCTTTTGGACAGTCTGCTCCACAAGTTCAGGGCCAAGAATTTGCCATTCTCCAACTTCGTTCCAACAGATCGGGGATCTGCACTTCCGCCATACAATTCCTCATACGGCGCCATCTGAATGCTGGATTGAAAGCTATTGTTGTATGCAAATTCAGCTAACGGTAGATGCAAGTCCCAACTCGTCTTCAAGTCCAAGGCGCAGAGTCGTACCATGTCTTCGAGGATTTGGTTGACACGTTCTGTTTGACCGTCTGTCTGTGGATGGTAGGCGGAGCTGAACTTCAACTTCGTCCCCTTTGCTGACTGCAGGCTTTTCCAGAAACGCGATATGAATCGACCATCTCTATCGGAGACTATGGATACGGGCACGCCGTGGAGCCGAACGTTTTCGTTGAGGTAGATCTGAGCCAAGCGGTCGGCACTCCAAGTAGACTTGATAGGCAGAAAGTGAGCTGACTTGGTGAATCGATCCACAATGACCCAGACGACATCATTCCCCTATTGCGTCTTCGGCAAGCCAACAATGAAATCTATTGTTATATGTTCCCATTTCCACTCCGGAATAGCGAGGTTCTGCATCTCTCCGCCCGGCTTCTGGTGCTCGGCCTTTACCCTCTGACAAGCCATGCAATGCGACACGAACAACGCCACATCTCGTTTCAAGCGTGCCACCAAAATGTCGTACGGAGATCTCGATACATCTTTGTGCTACCCGGATGAGAAGTATAACTAACATAATGAGCTTCCGTGAGTATCTCCTTTCTGAGGGCCGCATCGTTTGGAATGCACAGTCTTTCCTTCACTCGGATCATCCCGTCCGTACCTACCGCAAAGTCGGTTGCCTTTTCTGGTGAGATAAGACCTTGCATCTTTTGCAGGAACAGGTCATCCTTCTGAGCGGTCTTGACCTTTTCTAACAAGTCAGGTTCGAGGCGCAGTTGAGCCACTTGTGCCCCCTTTTTGTATCTAATCAGTAGTGTAATGCCCAAAGATTCAAGATCTTGACGCAGCTTGTCATCAATAGCCAAACTTCCAACGAACACTCGACTCAGTGCATCAACTACAACATTTTCCTTGTCAGGCGTGTATCTGATCATAAGGTCAAAGTCGCTAAGGAGCTCAAGCTAGCGCCGTTGACGAAGATTCAAATCTTTTTGTGTGTAGAGATACTTTAAGCTCTTATGGTCTGTATAGATCTCGCATGGTACACCATAAAGGTAGTGGCGCCACAGCTTCAGCGCGAACACTGTTGCGGCAAGTTCAAGATCATGTGTTGGGTAATTCTTCTCGTGAGGCTTTAGCTGCCTCGACGCGAAGGCTATCACTTTGTCCCGTTGCATAAGGACACATCCCAATCTCTTGCCTGAGGCATCACTATATATTTTGAAGTCATCCGGTCCGTCTGGAAGGGTAAGAATTGGTGCAGACGAGGCGCTGCTTTAACTCCATAAACAAAGCTTCACAGTCGTCCGTCCAAGTGAACCTTACTCCCTTCCGAGTGAGCTGAGTCAGAGATGATGCAATTTTAGCAAAATCTTTAATAAATCTCCGGTAGTAGTCCGCCAGACCAAGGAAACCTCGTATATCGCTAGCTGACTCAGGCCGTTTTCACTGCATAATGGCTTCTACTTTCTTTGGATCAACCGAGATGCCTGTTGCAGAAATAATATGTCCAAGAAATGATATGATGTCCAACCAGAACTCACATTTACTTAGCTTGGCATACAACTTGTTGTCTCGAAGGGTTTGAAGCACCATCCGTAGGTGTCCTGTGTGTTCATCCCTATTCTTCGAGTACACCAAGATGTCGTCTATAAAAACGACCACAAATTTATCGAGAAAGGGTCGGAACACTCGATTCATTAAATCCATAAAGACAGCAGGGGCGTTCATCAGACCAAACGGCATAACGGAAAACTCGTAGTGCCCATAACGGGTTCGGAATGCTGTCTTGGGCATGTCCTCAGGCTTAATCTTTAGCTGGTGGTAACCTAAGCGAAGGTCAATTTTCGAGAATACCGTTGCCCCTTGCAGCTGATCAAACAGGCCATCTATCCTTGGCAGAGGATACTTGTTTCTGATGGTGACCTTATTCAGCTCTCGATAATCGATGCAGAGACGTAGCGTTCCGTCTTTCTTCTTCATGAAGAGCACAGGCGCGCCCCAAGGAGACGCTCGGACGGATGAACCCACGATCCAGTAACTCTTGCAGTTGGCACTTTAACTCCTTCAGTTCAGCAGGGACCATTCTGTACGGAGGCTTAGAAATCGGCTGAGTATTCGGGAATGTGTTGATGGTGAACTCGATCTCTCGGTCTGGTGTCATGCCGGGTAGTTCGCTCGGAAACACATCAGGGAACTCTGCCTCAACCGAAGAAGACTCAACGTTTGCATAATCCAGCTGTGTGTCCCGAACCGACGCTAGGAATCCCTCACAGCCTAAGTGTAGCATTCGCCGAGCAGACATCGCAGAAATCATCATGCAGGCCCTGGTTGCATCAATTGCTGGACTACTCGTGTAGCATAATTCGGCTTCTTCAGGCAGGCGGAAGACGACTCGTTTTTCTGCACATTCAATAGTTGCCGAGCAGACGTCGAGCCAATCCATTCCCAAAATGATATCATAGTCCCGAACATCTAGAACTAAAACATCTAGCGATAGCTTCCTTCCTCCAATACAGACATAACCACCTTGGCATACTGAACGGACATGTATTTTCGTGTCCAAGGGGGTGCTAACACTTAAATCTAAATACAACGGTGTCATTTCTATAATGTTCTCCACGGCAAAATTCGTGGATATGAAACTATGCGTTGCACCAGAATCAAATAGCATACGTGCAGATATGTTATTAAAAAGCAAAATACCTGACACAACGGTGTCTGAGGCCAGAGCTTCCTCTCGTGTCATTGTGTAGACCCGACCTTGAGCTTGACGACGCTCTTGCTAAGGCGCAGCTCGATTGGCCTGGGGTGCATTAGCCTGATTTGGATGTTGAGGGCGGCGATCCGAGTAGCTTGGACAGTCGCGATACTTGTGATTTGGATCACCGCATACGAGGCATAACTCGAGCTTCCGTCGGCAATCTTTTGCAATGTGCCCTGGCTTGTTACAGTGTTCACAACACGCCCATGTGTTTCCCTTGTGTCGACCGCCGTTATTTGGACGCTTTGCAGCATTGTTTCCTTTCTTATTGCTTTGGCGCTTGTGATTGGAGGTATGCACAGTGCCGGTAGCAACAGGAGGATACTGCGGTTCGAGGGAAAATGCATGGTTGAGAACTTTTCGCATCGTCTGGTACTGGGGAACGACCACGTGCGCGTGAATAGCAGGACGCAGACCGCCTTCAAATCGTCTGCATGACTCGCCGCATCAGGTAAATAGGAGCTTGCAAATTTGGCGAGCCGGTTGAACTCAGCGGAATACTGCTTAACTGTCATGCTTCCTTGGCGTAATTGCACGAACTCGTTCTCTTTCTGACGACGTACGGGAGGGGATATGAACTCTTCAAACGCGCCACGGAAAGTAGCCCATGCAATGGTCTCCTCATCATCGTCTGTTGGAAGAGACCTTCAATGCACGTCTCACCAATCGTGCGCGTTCAAACGGAGTTGGAGTTGGGCACACGCAACACGCTTCTGCTCGGGCACCTCTAGGAGTTTGATGTGGTCTTCCAGTTCGGCCAACCAATCTAGAGCCACGATTGGATCCTCAGTCCCTTTAAATGGCGTGTTACAGACTTTCTTGAAGTCGCCAAAGTCGAAGGCAGTCACATCTTTCTTCCTTGGTGTCTGAGGTGTCTCGACTTCAAGTGCGGGTTGCTCCACCGGTGTCGCCGCTGACTGGTTGGAGGCCAAAGTCTGCACAATCTGCTGCAGGGTATCTACCTGCTTTTGTTGGACTGAGAATCGGGCTTCTATTTGGTCTTAAAACTGGGTTTGTCTCTCTTCCGCCCGCTTCTCAGCCTGTTCATAACGAGCCTCTTCCCTCTGTTGGTTTTCCTCCAACATCCGCATCATTTGCTGAATGGAGTCAATACGAGACATGGCTCTCTGGCTCCGAGATCTTTTCGAAGTGTCGGAACTGCTTTCTTGGGCTTGCGTCTCGCCCGGTGCTAGCGCTGATGATTGCGCTTGTGCCATTCCTTCAAAAGAAGGTAAATTATATCAGGATCATAATGTATTATTGACTCATTGTATGAACGTATCTTATTTTGGCCTAACGAGTTCAAGAGTTTGCACAGGGATTTGATCTTTAAATGAACTTTTCCAATACGAGGGTCAAAGGAACTTGAAGCTGTGCTCTGATACCAATATGTCACGTCCTGATTCCGTGGAATCGATAATCGTCCCCCGGGCGTGACGCCGTGCGGGCCTAGGTTGCACTCCACACAAGGCTAAGGTATTTTTGCATAATGAGCACATATTCAAAGTATGCAGCTAAATTGAAACACAAAGTTGAGACATGGAAAAGTTCTCTTTTATTGATAATGAACATCTGTTACAAACTCTTGAACGAGTCATAAGGTTGCTGCACGGGCTTACAAAAGTTGACACAAAATGAGATAGTTGTCCTGTACATTACATCCTTTACTATAACTTCAAAATAAGAGACCTCCCGGCGGGACAATAACTTTCCCTCGGAGCTGCATTGAGTTTGGGTTGCTAGCTCCTTGCTTCTAATGCTTCAAAAGATGGCACGATCAGGACGCGCCTACAGCTGGACTGGATTGGGGAATGACTTCGGCTCCTCGTTCGGATCTCCTTAGTGCGGGGAACCTGTTTCAACGAGGGTCAGTACATCGAAACTTACTGGTGAAGGCAAGCTAACCCAACTATACTAATCAACATGTTGTTTAGATGAAGCATGCATATTATTTGTGTCTTTCTATCTTGCCTTAGTTCATTTTACAAGCAAACAATATATAGATTTTTCTTAAATGGACTTGCCACCGTTCGGTGACTTTTACCTGCCCGTCTGAACCACCTGCACAATACTTATTATGTCCTTCCGTGCCACGAAAACACAAGTTAGCTTTGCACAAGTTTAAATATACGAGGGGATCACTGGCAATGTGCCATAATGGACGAGTTATAGTCTCGGGACGCAGACGCCGGAGGTGCATGTTTTGCAGCCAGCCATCCCGTCCAGTCCGTGAGACTATTTTGTGGTTCCATCCGGATCGGATCAGTGCCAGTGCCCCAGCGACCGTCCGCAGGAACCATAGGCCTTGTGCACAAGTTGTCCGTGATCAAACGACGTCTATTTTAAGTTTATCCATTGATGCAGTGAGGCAATAAAATCAGGAGACAAGTAGCCTTATATGATTCGTTTTGCAGAGTCTCCCTGATCAGTTGTTGCATGACAATGTGTGTTCTGTATAGCACAATTATAGAAGAAATGTACATTCTAACTAGAATTGAAGCATATGCGGAACATTGAAAACGAACTAGCATGACTAAGGTAACCGTTCACAAGTTGATTGACAAGCATCATAATCTAAGTCTATTCTTTTTTATCTTGACATCGTTTAGTTACTACTTGGTAGCGTTTGATCGGAGCAAACAAGAATGCAAGATTTTTAGATGTGAAGACTTGGAAGAAGGGCCAACTGAATCGAATACAAGCCACTCACAAGTTGGTTGGGAGGAGGAAAGAAAGAGGTGCTTCAGGACTCCGCTCGCACGTCGCCTACTGCTCGTTCACCTGCATTGTCACAAACAGCTAATCAATACCTCTTCCACCCTTTCCAATATCGGAATTGAAGTGCAGTTCAACGAACGAAAACAATGAAATCCATCGAAACCGTTCAAGAAAACGCAAGCAAATTCGAAAACCAACTCAAGGCACGAAAGCAACAAGCGACAGCGAAAACTAGGCAACAAAAGATGCAGCGGAGAGGTCCCTCTTGATTCTGCCGCTAAGTCGATCCTGGGGGCACGGTCCACTGAATATGGGAATCGATTCTGAAGAAGCAAATCCATAACGAGGATAAGTTCTTGTTTCAATTTATCCCGATCGAACGATACTGTCTTGTATTTCTTAGCCGTTCTCCCCGAATAGGGGAAACGGGGCACCACACATGCGGCTAGGGGCCTTGCGGCCTGGAGCTATGCGGCCAGCAAATTAGCTTGAGCGAGTCGAGTGTAGAGGGGACAGGGACTGATGTTGGCAGCTCGGTACGGGGCAGGCGGCGCGTGGTTCTCTGTGCTACGCGGCTACAGCATTCTGCGCCTGGCGGCGCTATCTTCTCTGTGTAGTACAATGCGCAAGCGGCTCGTGGCTCTCTGTGCCACGCGGCTGCAGCTTTCGGTGCCTGACGGCGTTTTCTGCTCTGTGCAGTACAGCGGCGCATGCGGCCTGATTTTTTTTCTTAAGCCGCATGGGAGCTGAAATCCTCTTTGAATAGAGGCTCTCCTTTTCATTTGAGTTGTTGGAAAAATTGAGAGAAAAATCGAGAGCACCAGCAGGTCCTGTGGCAGCAATTAGCATCCTTCCAAAAGAGTCTTCCAAGTGATCCGAAGATGACCAAGAACGTTCCAGAAGTTCTCGTGTGGACTTACTGGATCCGGGGGGGCAGATCGTTGTATAACGCGAATCTTGCCTTGAGCTCTGGTGGTTTTGATCACCCTAGCAGGAGTTTCCTTCTTTGTATTTCTGTTCTTGTTCCCGTTCTTCTCGGTGTGGCGTCTGCGAACGTAAAGAGAGGAACATTTTTCTGTTTCTTGTTGTATTTGCATTTTCTTTGGGTTGTCAGTTTATAACCTGTTCCTAGTTTAGTACTTTTGTGGGGTTGTGTGTCACTGTAGAGGAACTCTTGTGTGAATCTCAATGCACCAACTTCTTTTCTGGAGTTTGTAGAGACGAATTCTTGTGTGAGTCTCTAGTTTGTGGCTACCTCTTCTTCTTTAATCTGACTTCGGGAATAACAATGGTAAGTGATAGATTTAAGATAATCAAAACTATGTAAAGTATTAGTTATTAATCACATTCTCTCTCTTTCCAAGAATTAGGGAACTTTATCCTTTTGGCTCTTCCGCTTAATGTGTCATAGAGATGAATGCATTTTCCTATAGCAAATTTTATCATATTTTCCGTCTAGATTCTTTTCTAGTATAGGAAAACTTGGATGGGGCTCCTTGGTTACATAAGCTTAGATTGCATGACCAAAAGGATAGGTCTTCCTACTAGCTAACTGGCATTCTTGGTTTTACGACAAGGCTCTCTCTTGGCAGTTTCTTGGCTAGGAATGTGGCACCAGCTCCATGGGCTGATATCATGCTGACAGCTACAACAAAAACTTGTAATTTCTTTTCCCCTCAGAAATTTAGTCTTTGTTGCATTGGGGCAAGCTCAAAATTTGATCTGGTCATCAATCTGAAGTTAACCCTATGAGTCAGTGCCATATACTAACTTAATGAAACAAGTAGAAAGGGACAAAATAATAAGCCTAGATGATCATCTGGGGCTAATGATATAACCTTTATACTAATGCAGATGAAGATCATGTAATCATTTATTTCTGGACACTGCATGAGCCCTATAAACTAAGTTTGATTATAAAGATTATTCGATGATACCTCTATTTTCTTTCATCCAGCAGAGTGCTATGCTGAGCACAAGATTAACCATGTCATACAGTTTTAAGGTTAAAAGGTAACCAGACAGGGAAATGCATCTTCTCTGGGCCAACCAAGCTAATGGAAGCGTGTGGTTCTTTAGGAAATTCTTTACTAGTTAAATGAGACAGAATTTGCGATAGTATCTTGAGTATCAGATTTTCACACGTCTGTGTCAAAGGGGATCTCTCCATATTTTCATGTATATAACCTTATAGGACTCAACCATGAGGCGAATTCATTACTGACCCCAAGAAAAATCACGACCAACAAGCTATCCCATATAGATATACTGTACGTACAGACTGATTTTAATAATATTGTCAAACTCTGATCCATCCAGCGATAAAAGATGTTTTTTCATGATAAAGCTTGTGATCTTCTAGCCTTGTGCAATGGTTGATTTTAGTTTATATTTTATCTTTTGTTTGGAAACAAGCTTTGCAAGAACTTTTCATTTTAGGTGCTAAGCTGGAAGTTGGCTCAATTTGCAGCATCATTTTAATGCTCCATTGATGGAAACTTTGTAGAGTAAATATGTGGTACAATAGTTCTGCCTGTCTGGCTGCTTTCCAACTTCTTATCATGTTATTGATGCTATGCTTTAGTTCAAATCCTTTTGGAGAGGGCAAGTCATAATGCTCACTGCAAAAAAAAAAAAAATTTTGTAACTCTGTACATTCCTGATCAGGTCCTGGAGATAGTAGATAATAAAGCAAGAGTTTTGAGGAACCAAAATGAGTTCAGTGAACTGGAAGTTACGGATTATTTGTGATACTTTCATCATACTGGGAAAGGCTCGCCCAACATTCCTTCCAAAATAGCAAAGGTGTTAATTATATCGTAAATTATACTTATGAGTCAAATGAATTCTCTCATAACTGTATATATGTAATTTGTCTTTTAAAGTTAGCAAACAGAAATTTTCTTCTGTTAGTATACATCACCTTCATTATAAGTTGGTAGCCGGTTTGTTATATGTTCTTCATGGATTAAGACAACGTCCTGTATCCTTAAAAGTTTGAGTACATAAAACTTGGTGCTGTACCTGTAACTAATACGTGCCTGACACTTGATACTTTGATACTCCTTGGTTATGTATCAGGTGCGCCTCACAACCATGATTTTATTTAAGTATTTATATTTCAATTCTTTCCTCGATTTACACCTTTAAGTCTGCCTCAATTAAAGTTTGCATTGTTCGAATTTGTGCTAATTCTTTTGTTTAACAATTCACTAAAATTCTTTACGGCATGACCCAAGTCTAGGTCAGCACTCAAGTGGAGATCTTATAAATGTATGCTTGCTTGCATGTACTTGGATCCTATGTATGTATCTATATGTTTCATCGATTGTATCGGACCTTGTCCTGTTTCATTTATCCACCACCTCCCTAATATTTTGATTGTTTGGAAGTCCATCACTTGGTTGCATTAGTTTAAAAAATAAATAAATACATTGTTAGAGAATTCTGTGATTCTCTCTCCTCTTGTTATTAGTCATTATTAGAGAACATTCTCTTGTTATTAGTCATTATTAGAGAAGATTTTCTGTTTTCATTTAGTTTTCTTTTCCCTTAAAGTTCTTCTTGATTCAAGGATGGACATTCATTGTATTTCTTCTATTTAAATCAGCCTTGGGGTTGAAGAATAATGAATGAAGCATTCACCACTTGTTTTCAAATATGGTATCAGAGCCAGGTTCCCTAACCTAGGGTCTGTAAGATTTTTTTTCCTAAACCCGTTTCTCCAACTCGGTTAGGCTCTCAATTGCCGATTCCAATAGATGGCTTCAAGCCCTCACATGCTCAACAAACAACGACGACTCATTCACAACAGAAGGCGGAGCAGGCCGTGGCGATGGTGGTGGTGATGGCCGTGGTGCTGGTACTGGAGGAGGTGCCGGTCGCGGCACTGGCGGAGGCGCTGGTCGCGGTGCTGACACTGGCGGAGGTGCTGGTCGCGGTACTGGCGGAGGCGCTGGTAGCGGTGCTGGCGGCGGTACTGGCCATGGCGATGGCGGCGATAATAGGGAAAAAAGTTCTTTCGAAGAGAGCGACGTCAACACAGGTTTCAATGATCAGGAAGGATCCTCAAAATCCCTTAAGGTCAATGTTCCTAAGATGAATAGGAAAAAATATAATGAATGGGCCCAAACCGTTCGTTTGGTATTGGAAGGCTCGCCTCTGGCCACTAGAAACTTCAACGAAAGTAAGAAGTCGGACAAACCTTGGTGTGATCAGTGCAAACGCCCATGGCATACGCGTGAAAAATGTTGGAAGCTCCATGGCAAGCCTCTGAATTGGAAGAAGAAGGTGGTAATGAGGGTCGTACATCCAGGCTAGTAATTCAGATCAAGGGAAACAATCTTCTTCAACTCAACTTTCACTCACGACGAAACAACTAGACAAACTGTTCAAACTTCTCGTTTCTCAAACTCCTTCTTGCTCTATAGCACAAAAAGATAATTCTTTTCTTCTTAGTGTCATTCAGGTGCAACCGATCACATGACAAGTGAATCTACTCTGTTTTCTTCATATAGTCCCTGTGCAGGAAATCAAAAAATAAAAGTCGCAGATGGCTCTTTTTCAGCCATTGCAGGTAAAGGTTCAGTTGTGTTGTCTCTGATGTTGACTCTTAAAGATGTCATTCATGTTCCAAACTTATCTTGTAGCCTAGTGTCTGTCAGTAAATTAGCCCAAGAAAAAAAATTGTCAAACTAACTTTTTCCGTTCTCACTGTCTTTCAGGATTTGAACTCGGGAAAGATGATTGGCAGTGCTAAGGAGAATGGAGGACTCTACTACTTCGACATTAGCCTAAATCACAACTACCTTCCAAACCAATAAGTTCCTGTTTTGAGTCTTTTTTTGTTTCGAATAATGACGACAACATTATATTATGGCATTTACGATTAGGTCAACCTAGTTTTCGTTATTTAAAATACTTGTTTCCTAAGTTATTTCGTAATAAAGATTTGTCTTTGTTTAAATTTGAAACATGTAAATTTGCAAAAGATCGTGGTTCCCATTTTCCAATACAGCCTTATAAATCATCAAAATCTTTTTCTATTATTTACAGTGATGTTTGGGACCCTAACCGTACAAGTACAATTTCTCACAAAAATGGTTTATCACATTTATAGATGACCATTCAAGAGTATGTTGGGTGTACTTATTAAAGGAGAAATCTGATGTTCGTCAGGCTGTAAAAGACTTTTTTAAAATGGTGCAAAATCAATTTTAGACAACTATTCAAGTCTTTAGAAGTGACAATGGCGGGGAATACTTTAACACAATTTTGGGTGATTTTTTTCTTCAAAATGGAATTGTGCATCAAAGCTCATGTCCTAATACTCCCCAACTAAATAGAGTTGCAGAAAGAAAAAATAGACACTTATTGGAGGTGTCTAGAGCTTTACTCTTCTCAATTTTCAATGGGGTGAAGCAATTTTAACTGTTGCATATTTAATTAACAGAATGCCCTCCAAAGTTCTCAATTTTCAAACTTTAATTCATATTTTCAAAGAATATTTTCCTATTACTCGTGTTTCAACTGATTTGACATTAAAAATTTTTGGTTGTACAGCATTTGTTCATGAACATAATAATATTGGCAAACTCGAACCATGTGCTATAAAATGTGTTTTTGTAGGGTACTCTCCAACTCAGAAGGGTTATAAATGTTTGGATCCAAAAAACAAGAAAATGTTTGTAACTATGGATGCCACATTCTTTGAAAACAAACCTTTTTTTGATGATAGTCATCTTCAGAGGGGAAACTTAAAGGAAGACTCGTTTCAAACTGAGAACATAATTTTTTTTAAATAACTTGCACATGCCTATATCAAAAATTTCTAAGACTTGTATTTCTGCACCAACAGAAAATGACCATGATTCATTATCTGAATCTACTATTGCTATAAGTAAGGAACTCGGTGAATCCGAGCCTACACTTTCTCATGAAAAAAACAATGAGAATCTTGAAGATGATAATTGTCACGCCCCGATTTTGCCCAATCGATAATCGTCCCCCGGGCGTGATGCCGTGCACGTGTAGGGCGCGCGTGCACAAGGCCTAGGCATAATGATAATCTTTAGAACATATGCAACAGAGTACGCAAATAAGATAACACACATTGAGGCATAGAAAAGTTTCCTTTTTATTGATAATGAACATCTGTTTACGGACTCTTGACCCAAAACGATAAGGATGCCACACAGGCTTACAACTTGGATACAAAATGAGATAGGCGTTCCATATATTACATCCTTTACTAGAATTCAAAACACAAAACACCTTGGGTGCGAGTCAGCACCATCGTCTTGAGGCTTCTAAACGTGAGAGCGAGCTCCTTTCTTCTTATGTACTGGAGCTACCAAAAGTCACGTCACGAAAGCGTCTTGATTCAGGAAGGGGGTTGGAGAAAGCTTCAGATCCTCGCCGCGTCGCCTTGGCTCGGGGAACCTGCTGCAACGAGGGTCAGTACTTCGAAAAGTACCGGTGATGGCGAGCTAACCCAACTTAACCAAAATCTACAACGAGTTCATATGAGCATGCAACATTTATTATCATGTGATCTATCTATCTTGCCTTAGTTCAATTATTCGCATAAGATAGAGTAAAATAACATAACCAAATGTGCCACCGCTCGGTGACTTTACCTGTACCGTCTGAGCTACCTGTACAAAACTTACCATGACCTTCCCTGCCACGAAGACATAGTTAGTCTGCACAGTTAAATATACATAACAATCACTTGGTTGGACTTGGGATGGGTCGGCTGCCATTCCGCCTCGGGTAGCTAGCCCTTAGCGGACGCACGGACCCATCCAAATGCTAGGACTACACTAGCAAATTGTTCTACCCGGGGCGAAGCGGTCCCAGTGCCCCGGCGACCGTTCGTAGAACGATATCCCTTGTATACAAGTTGTCCAAGACCATGCCACCACAACCAACTAAGTTATCACATGAAACACATATTCAAGCAAATACAAGCAAGTAAACATAGTGTATTTTCCATAGTCTATGCTACTTTGTGTAAGGATCACATTTTCCTTCCCATTTTGCACTATACCATGAACAGTTATAGATAAATGAATCTAACTACAACTTAACACAGAAATAGTTATGATATATGACGGGCATGCACGTTCCAGTGGAATCATTCAGAATAATTCCATATGACAAGCATTATTAGTATTTCAAGCCTACTTCTTTTGTATTTTGACTCAGTCATATGTGTTTTAGTATCGTTTGATCGGGATGAACAATGAGTCAATCTATTTAGAATGCAGACTTGGAAGAAGGGAGCTAATCGAAATAAAGCCACTCACAAGTTAGTGAAGTAGGAGAGAAAAGGAAGATCTTTAAGACTCCGCACGAGCGTCGTCTACCCGATCACCTGCACGCACCAACAGACGATCAATATCCCCTGCTACGGTCTCCAAGGTTCGATACGAAATGCGAAATCCTAAGAACGAAAGCAATGAAATCCATTGAAACAGTTCAAGAAAACGCAAGACATAAAACCAACAAGAAAGCAACCAAGCGGCACGAAAACGGGCAAGAAACCAACGCAACGGAAAGGCCCCTCTCGACTCTGCCGTCGAGTCCATCCTTGAGGCACGATCCGTTGAATATGGGACCTGATTCCGAAGAAACCAATTCATAACGAGGAAAGTAACTTGATTCAATCTATCCCGTTCGGACGGTCGTAAGTATTTCTTGGCCGCGCTCCCCGAATAGGGGGAACGGGGCATTACAATAATAATAATGAACTAATTGAAATGCCACAAAATGATGAGTCATCTAAAGAGAACATGTTCGAAGTAGGAAACAAGACTTGGAAATGAAAGGTGTTTATGAGGAAGAACCATAAAGAAGGGGATGTGTCCACATCTCAATACTGCCATAAATCTGAATTGGGAAATAGTCAACCTCCTAAGAAAAGAAGGCAAATCTATCTTTGTTTTTGAGAATCGTATCAGGTATCCTGATATAGATGATCCCATAGCTGTTAGAAAACCTATTAGATCTTGTCCTAAATACCCTATGCCTGATTTTATATCATATTCAAACTTGTCTTCATCTTTTTCTGCCTTCACCTCCCAATTGTCTAGTGTAGAGATTTCAAAGAATGTACAGGATGCTCTAAAAGTTTCAAAGTGGAGGGAAGCTGTATTTGAGAAAATAAAAGCTCTTGAAAAGAATAAAACTTGGAGAGTCATGATACTACCAGTTGGTAAGAAGACCGTGGGATGTAAGTGGGCGTTTATTGTGAAGTACAATTCAGATGGGTTAGTTGAAAGGTATAAGGCTCGCTTGGTGGCTAAGGGTTTCACTCAAACCTATGGCATAGATTACTCAGAGACATTTGTTCATGTTGCAAAATTGAACAATGTCGGAATACTTTTATCTCTTGTGGCTAACATGGATTGGTCTCTACATCAGTTGGATGTTTAAAATGCCTTTCTCAATGATGATCTAGAAGAAGAAGTATACATGGATAGTCCTCCTGGCTTTGAAGACAAATTTGGATCAAATGTATGCAAGTTGAAGAAGTCTCTTTATGGCTTAAAGCAATCTCCGAGAGTTTGGTTTGAAATATTTACTCAGTCTATGAAGAACCAAGGGTACACTCAAGGACAAGTTGATCACACTTTATTCACCAAATTCTCCTCTGATGGAAAATTTGCTGCCTTGATTGTTTATGTAGATGATATTGTCCTCACTGGAGATGATACAGTTGAAATGATAAGAGTAAAAGAGAGACTTGCTACAGACTTTGAAATCAAGGACTTAGGATCCTTGAGATACTTTCTTGGTATGGAGGTTGGTCGATCGAAGAAAGGAATTGTGGTTTCAAAGCAGAAATACATTCTCGATCTATTGCGAGAAACATGAATGAGTAGTTGTCGACCAGCCGTCACCCCCATGGATTCTAATGCAAAACTTTGGGGAGAAAAAAATGTTCATGTTGACACCGGAAGATACCAGAGGTTGGTAGGTACGCTAATTTACTTGACTTACACTAGACCTGACATCGCCTTCTCAGTCAGTGTAGTGAGTCAGATTATGCATTCTCCTTATGAGGAACATCTTGAGCCAGTTTATAGGATACTGAGATACTTGAAGGCCAATCCCGAAAAGGGTTTATTTTTTAAGAAGACCAGTGAAAGGAATGTGTCTATCTTCACTGATGCAGATTGGGCAGGTTCAATCACAGACAGAAGATCAACCTTTGGATATTGTACCTATGTATGGGGTAATCTTGTGACATGGAGAAGCAAAAAACAAGGAGTGTAGCAAGAAGCAGTGCAGAAGCCGAGTTTAGAGCTATGGCTCAGGGTATTTGTGAAGGACTATGGATTCAAAGAGTCCTGAAGGAACTTAAGATGAAACTTGAGCTTCCATTAAAGTTATATTCTGACAGTAAAGCTGCCATAAGCATAGCCCACAACCTGCTTCAGCATGATAGAACCAAACATATTGAGATTGACCGTCACTTCATAAAAGAGAAATTAGATGCTGGAATCATATGTCTACCATTTGTAACATATAGTCAGCAAACTGCATACATCTTAACCAAAAGCTTGGTAAGACACGTCTTTGAGCATTTGGTAAGCAAGTTGGGCGTGATAGATATCTATGCACCAACTTGAGGGGGGAGGGGGGGGGGGTGTTGGAGAATCCCGTGATTCTCTCTCCTCTTGTTATTAGTCATTATTAGAGAAGATCCTCTTGTTATTAGTCATTATTAGAGAAGATTTACTGTTTTCATTTAGTTTTCTTTTCCCTTAAGGTTCTCCTTGATTCAAGGATGGACATTGATGTTATTTCTTCTATTTAAACCAGCCTTGGGGCTGAAGAATAATGAATGAAGCACTCACCACTTGTTTAACAATATTAACCCCCTTCCCTCCCCCCCCCCCCCCCCCCCCCCCCCCTCACCACCCCCCACACACACACGTTTCATGGGGTATTACGGACCACCCTTATTTTGAAAATAGTTACACGGATCATCCCTCTGTTTTATATTTTATTTTTAAAATAAGGGTGTTTAGTGTTATAACTTTTTATAGAAAATATAAAAATATAGGGGTGGTCCGTGTAATTAGTTTCAAAATAAGGATGGTTAGTGGTAATAAGTATATATATAAAACATTGGGATAGTTAACATAATTGCCCTTTAAACAAAGGTAGGTCCTCCCAGTCGGTTTTCCAGGTCTATGGTTTATTTTCTTCGCACCAAGTCCTTAGAGATAAACTACTATATTCTTCTGTAGCTTAATGTTTGAGAATCACTTGGTATAAGCTATCGAGAAATCATTTAACATCTGGTGATAAACTTGCAGGAGTCATGGTGTCTATTTAGATCTAAATGATCAACAATACATGTATCAGATATTGTGATAAGTACGGAAAAGGGAAATTAAACATAGTGCACTCAAATGGCTTCAAAGGGATTTGAAAGATCTGAGGAAAGAAGATCACACAGTGACATACAGGAAAAGGAACTGAAAAGGAACTGCCAATTGAACTGCCAATTGATAGCTAATGTATAAAGTTGATGTATATTTATATTATATTACAATGTTGGAATGTATATTGAAACATGTAACAAAAACATTTCTCAAGAGTAACATGATATAAAATATATTGGTTTCTCCTCATTCCTCATATTGTCTTCTCTTCTTCCTGTAGGAGTTACTCTTAACTGTTCATATACATTACTGGCCAATCATCTCGAGCTTTTGATTGAAGTGGTTACTAACTTTGTGGATTTGAAAATTTTGAATTCCCCTCCATTATTTATAAAAATGTTCTATTATTTTTCAGTGCAAGTTCTCTTTACGTTCGACTCCAGAACAAGCAGGAGTGGCAAGCAGGAGAGGTAGCTATTAACTTTTAAAATGGTGATTAAAGTTTTAAATTTCAATAAAAGTAGTTACACAAATACTATAATACTGCTACAACTATGACATATAACAATGATATCAATCTTCTATATAATAAAGCGAAAGGGTGCGGCAAAACATACAAACATAAAAGAAGGGTTACAATTAAAAAACATGAGGCAAATGGCTATGGATTTGAGACATATATATGTCAATAAAAAAACTTTAAACTAATAAAAGTATTATTAAAAAAATGTTAAATGATATAAATGAGAAGTAATTTAATGAGTGGCAAAGGCATGCGGATAACTAGTTAAATAATAAATAACATGAATAATATAAAAGTTAAGTAACTCTTTGTTCTTATCGGGTTTGGGGTTTGGATTCATACTCTTAGGCTTCCGAAAGTCCATATCTGTTATGAAATCAATCGGCCGGCTTTGCATTTTTGAGTCCTAACCCAAAAAACTTTTCTTGGCACATAAGTTTTCGATGAAGAATCCTCTTCTAATTGTAATTACTACTAAATTAATTAGTATAGTAATTGTTGAAATTAGTTGATGATTTTATTGATTGTCTCATTGGCATTATATAGCCTTACAGTCATTAATACAATGATTTCAATCATTATGACAATAATCTCATAATGGAATATCCTGTGACATATTCTGGCATCCCAAATATGTCCTCAGGATATTCCCATGTGCTTATACTATACTTAAATATGACACCCAATATACCATATCAACACTCCCCCTCAAGATGGGTGAAAGATATTCACTAAGCCCATCTTGTCACATCCTCTAATCATGCTCACTGAGGCGAGTCCCTTGGTTAGTCCATCTGCTACTTGATCCCTGGTTGGAACATGGCCAAGCTCCAGTAATCCTCTATCCAACTTCTCTTTGATGAAGAATCTATCAATCTCGATGTGTTTGGTCCTGTCATGTTGTACTGGATTGTTGGTGATACTAATAGCTGACTGATTGTCACACCACAGCTTCATCTTGGCTCCTTGATCCAGCTTCAGCTCCACCAGCATATTCTTCAACCATAGCAGCTCTGCAACTCCCAAGGCCATAGCTCTGTACTCTGCTTCAGCTGTCGATCTGGCCACCACAGACTGCTTCTTACTCCTCCAGGAGACCAAGTTACCTCCTACAAATATGCAATATCCCGAGGTAGACCTCCTGTCATCAGCACAACTAGCCCAGTCAGAATCACAGTAGCCCTCGATGCTCACGTGATTGTTCTTCCTGAATATTAGTCCCTTTCCGGGAGCACCTTTCAAGTACCTCAGAATCTGGTACACTGCATCCATATGACCCTTCCGTGGGTCATGCATGTAGCGGCTCACCACACTTACTGCAAAGCAGATATCAGGACGTGTGTGGCTCAAATAGATCAACTTGCCAACCAGTCTCTGGTATCTGTCCCGATCAACTGGTTCTCCAGCCTCAGCATCAATCTTGAACCTCTGATCTATTGGTGTCGCTGCAGGTTTGCACCCCAACATCCCAGTTTCTGTGAGAAGGTCCAGTGCATACTTCCTTTGAGAGAGAACAATCCCCTCTGCTTCTCGAGCAATCTCAATCCCAAGGAAGTACCGAAGAAGGCCGAGATCCTTCACCTCGAATTCCTTGCCAAGCTTTCCTTTGAGTTGGGCGATCTCCTGCTCATCATCTCCTGTGATAATCATATCATCCACATACACCGCAAGCATGGTGATGTGGCCTCCACTCCGACGGAAGAACACGGTATGATCAGCATTGATCTGCTGATATCCCATCCCTATCATCGCTCTTCTGAATCTGTCAAACCAAGCTCGAGGAGACTGCTTCAGTCCATAGAGGGACTTCTTCAACTTGCAGACCTTGCCTACTGTCTGATTGGTGCCAAATCCTGGTGGTATCTCCATGTACACCTCCTCCACTAGATCTCCGTGAAGAAACGCATTCTTCACATCCAGTTGGTGTAGCTTCCATCCACCATTCGCTGCCAGAGAAATCAGAGTCCTGACAGTGCTCATCTTTGCAACTGGTGCAAAGGTCTCGTCATAGTCGATGCCGTACGTCTGACTGTATCCTTTGGCTACTAGTCGAGCTTTGTAGCGATCAACCTGTCCATCTGGGTTCTGCTTCACGGTAAAGACCCACTTGCATCCAACTGCTCTCTTTCCCTCTGGCAGTCTCACAAGCTCCCAAGTGTGGTTCTTCTCCAGAGCTCCCAACTCCTCGTGCATTGCCGCTTTCCACTTTGGATCGTTCTTGGCAACCTGTCAATTGTTAGGTACAGTAATACTATCCAAAGATGCTATAAATGTTCCATGAGAAGAAGGGATATGGTCATAAGAAACAAACTGAGCAATATCCCAACCATATCTGTTTGGAGGATTTCCTGCATTGCTGCGAGTGGTCCTCCGTACAGATAGTGGTGTGGGAGGAGTAGTAGTAGGAGGAATGATATCTTGTGAAGGAGAGGGTATCACCTGAAGGGGGGTTGGTGTCGGTGCCTCAGGAGTTGGGAGCACGCAGGCAAGGGACTTGGCACTGGCACTGTCGGTACTGGTCCTGCAGTTTGCTTCTCTCTCCTGCTGTAGGTAAGTAACTCTCCCTGAGCCGTAGGCCTAACACCTTCACCTTCTTGTCCCTTCTCTGTGCCTCCATGCCAAACTTCTAAATCGGTTACCACCAAGTTCTCCATCTCCCCCTCTCGCCTAATACTGACAGTATTAGGCGTGTTGTGTGAAGTTCCGTCCTGGCGGTAGTATGGCTCATGCTCCCAAAAGTGGACATCCATACTGACAAACTTCTTCTTCTCTACTGGACTCCAGCACACATACCCCTTTTGGGTCGCCGAGTAGCCTAGGAAGATGCATTTGACCGCTCTAGGGTCAAGTTTCCCAACTGATGGCCTGTTGTCCTTCACAAAACACACACATCCAAACACCTTCAGTGGGAGTATTCCACTATTATTGCCTTGCAATACCTCACATGGGGACTTCCATCCGAGGACCTTCGAGGGCATCCTATTGATGAGTTGAGTTGCTGTCAACACTGCATGCCCCCACAGACTCTGTGGGACATTCATGTCGATCATCATACTTCTTGCGACCTCCAGAAGGTGTCTGTTTTTCCTTTCTGCAACTCCATTTTGTGCTGGTGTGTATGCACAGGTGGTCTAATGCTGTATTCCGTGTGCTGACAAGTATTCTGCAAGCGTCCTGTTGGTATACTCTGTTCCATTGTCAGACCTCAGTACCTTCACAACTGCTTTGTACTGAGTCTGGACATGCTTATGGAAATCCCGAAAACAAGCAGGTACATCACTCTTATTTTTCATCAAATATAACCAGGTAACACGAGAGGCACACTCAATGAAAGAAACAAAGTACTTATAACCATTCATAGTGTTAGTAGCACATGGACCCCAGACATCAGAATGTACTACCTCAAAAGCAAAAGTGCTCCTATGACCCGTGCCAACATATGAGCTCCTAGTAAGTTTTTCTAACTCGCACGCATCACATACTAATTTTTCTTTATTTGTTTTTGCATAAATCTCTGGATACAACTTACTTAGAGTATCAAAGGAAGAATGTCCCATCCTCCGATGATGGAGTATCAAGGTATCCTCAGTCCTCTGCTGCAGTCCTTCCATGTCAGTCTTCTCTGCCATAGATACCAATGCTGAGTCCAGTCCTTCTCGATCTAGGTACCACAGTCCCTCATGCCAAGTGCCAGTCCCAAGTCTTCGTCCTGTCCCTTTCTCCTGGAAGGTCACCTTAGGAATATCAAAAGAAACAATGCATTTAAGTTGGAGGATTATAGAACTAATGGATAAGAGACTGACTGGAAAGGATGGAGCATGTAAAACATTGGATAATCTTACTGAATCTGTACAATTAACAGTACCCTTACCGACCACTGGCTGGAAAGTGCCATCAGCTGTCTGAATGCTGTCTGCTGATGCTAGGTGAGTGTAGGAAGAAAACTCACTAGCATTCTCCGTCACATGCCGAGATGCTCCCGAGTCGATAATCCAGTCTGATGATTTAAGGGAAGAGATAGACGCAAGGGCAAGTGATTCGTCAGTACCTTCTGATGGATGGGCATACATGGCAGCGTTGTCCCTAACAAAGAATGAGGTGGACGCCTCCTCTGTTCTACTCCTCATGTCTCCCAGTGCCTGGTCCTCCACAGTAAATGTGCCATCAGCTTCTCCGTTCCCTTCTGATATCAGGAGGTTTGCCCGATAACCTCCTCGGCCGCCTCGTCTATCCCCTCGACCACGACCACGTCCTCCATTATATCCTCGTCCGCCGAACGGTCCTCGTCCACCACCTGAATCTCCCTCCCTAGGTGGTTTGGTACAAGCATACCGATGATGACCCATCTTCCCACAGTTGTAGCACTGCCGGTTATGCTGCTAGGGCTCTCCTTTAGATCCTGTGTTACCTGAGCTGGTGATCGCTAGTGCTGACTTTGCTTCAGGGGGACCACCTGTCCCGGCTTGCAGCCTGATGCGTGTCTCCTCCTGGATCATGGCTGAGATAGCCTCCTCAAGGCTAGGGATCTTTGGTTGGGCTAGAAGTAGGGCCGTCCTCTGTGCGAAAGCTGCAGTCAGCCCTTTGAGGAACTTCATCGTCCTCTCCTACAGACACACCTGTCTCTCCTTACACTTAGGGTCCCCGCAGCTCGTCCGATCTGAGGAGTGATCATAATCCAACCACAGATGCTCCAACTCCGTGGCATACTCCTGCACCGTCTTCTCTCCCTGTACGGTGTCATCAATCTCTCCCTTTATTTGGAAGACCCGTAAGTTGTTCCCCACACCATCATAGGTCCTTCTCAACTTCTCCCACACATCTTTTACCATCTCAATACCGTCTACTGTGGCGGCAATAGACTGGACTAAGGAGTTGAGAAGCCAGATGTAGATCACCATATGAGTGGACTTCCACTCATCGCGTCCTGTCGAGCTCTCGTCCGGCTCTGTCGTCTCGTCCGTCAGGAACCCCTCCATGTTTTTTTCTGCGAGGGTTCTTCTCACCCGTCGTGACCAACTCAGATAGGTGGCTGGTCCATCTAATTTCAGATCGATGGAGGGAAGCTTCAACTCCGGCGACGTTCGTGTCGTGTTCTCACCAGCCGACATCGTCAACAACTTCATCAACGTTGCCACCTCTGCAGAATCTAGCTTCTTGATGATCTCCTCCATCGATGCGTCGTCTATCCAGTCACGTCACGTCCGCTCCACGACTCACGCTTGTCCTCGTCGTCCGCTCCTAATCCGAACATGTTCCCCCCTTTTTTAAATCTAGGCATCCCTATTAGGCGCTGCCTCGTGCTGGTGCGGAGGAGGCGGCAGCACGCATGTCACAACCGCCGTCGCAGCAGCAGCAGTCGCAGCAGCAGTAGTAGCCGCAGCAGTAGCGGAACGAGGCAGCAACAACGAAGGGCGGCCTGCGAAAGGGCGGAGAAGAGGAGAGGAGGGAAAAAAAGGAGGGAGGGGCGTGAAAGAGTTCGGTGGAGGAGATCTAGGAAATTCTCCTGTGGGTTTGTGGAAGCTTGGTGACGGCTAGGGTTTGTAGAAACTTGGCTCTGATACCATGTTGAAATTAGTTGATGATTTTATTGATTGTCTCATTGGCATTATATAGCCTTACAGTCATTAATACAATGATTTCAATCATTATGACAATAATCTCATAATGGAATATCCTGTGACATATTCTGGCATCCCAAATATGTCCTCATCATATTCCCATGTGCTTATACTATACTTAAATATGACACCCAACATACCATATCAACAGTAATCTTAATCCATAATCAATTAGTTGTTAGTCCCGAAGTTTAACAAAAGATGGAAGAATGCGTGGTCGAGATCAGATGTTTACACAAAAGTTCTCACTCTGACTATTCTCGATTTCCACGAAGAATTATAAAAGGATTCTGATTACAACATGCTCTCAAGATTACAAAAGAATTAGAATTAACCAAACTTCTCGTTCTTCTTTGCAATCGCAGTTGCAGATGGACAGAACAGAGTTACAATAAAATGAAAAATACCTTCGTTCTTCCTTGCAAAACGCAGTTGCAATCAGATAGAACGAACCAAGAAAAAAAAAGGAGAAGACAGAATAAAAAATTATTCTTGCTGGGGCGGTAAAGACCACCGTTGCTCAAAGCAAGATTCGTCCTCTATCGACGATCTGCTCCTAGGAGCCAGCAAGTTCACAAGAGAACTTCTGGAACGCTCATAGTCACCTCTTTGTGTGACTCGAACGGACTCATTTGGACTCCTCTTTCTCAACTTTTGATATGTCTCAAAAGGAGGCTAGAGAGCTCTTTATATAGGTAAGGATGGAAGCCCATCCTCCTCTTCTTTCCGATGTTGGACTAAAAAGCCAATATACAAAATTGATATCCCACAATCACAGCCCAATGCATAGCCCGCTCAGCGCCCGTTCAGCACCCGCTTATACATCACGCGCATGCAACCAGAGCATAAAACTCGCGCATAAAACTAGCGCATGAGTGCAACAACAACGCACAAGCGCCTTGCGACGATGCTGACATGCTAAGTTCAAAGTGCGCCAACAAAGAGCCACTTTGTGCCCTTGAGCCCGAGTCCGAGTCGCTAAGCCCCTTTGAGGCTTAGCTCTTATAAAAATAATTCTAAGAGCATGACAAAAAGCATAAATGCTTTCATGAGGAATTAATCATTTTTTATCCTAGGAAAACACCCTCACATGGCACTCATGTGCCCCACCACACCCCATGTGCACACCTCAACTCATACAAAGTATTATATTGAGATACCCACTTGGTGGTGTAGCCAATGTAGGACTATCTTTACTAGTCCAAGGCAAAAACACCAACAATTCCTCACATATCTCAATATATATGGGTTGAGCGTTCCCCACAGTGATTATCCATCATGCATTAGGATAGATGTCGCTTCGACTTAAATTTTTTCGCATGGGTCGAACAACAGTATGATACAAGAATGGATTAAGTGTTGAATTTTGTACCATAGCTGCAATTTTTTTCACTCACACAATGACATCAGCTGTGCTTCTGGTTGCACATTAAAGGTCCTGTGCATGCCTGGTTTCGGTGTATGTATTTTGGGCATCTACAAGTTTTTCTCAAGAGACGGCCTATATCTCTTTCCATATACTCTAGGTGAGTTCTTTTAAAGAGTCCTTGGCATAAAGCCTCGAGCTACCTTGCGGTGCTACTCCGCTATGACATGGTCCAGAGCCGAGGCTACACCTTATCATGGTGTCATTTCACTGTAGCATGAGGTCCCAGCCTCTTTGTAGTACCAAATTACCCAACATGAAGTCTTGCGCTTCCTTGAGGTGTTACGCCGCTGTGACATGGCTCGCGTAGTCGAGGATTTACATCTTTTACCTCCGTGGTGTCACACCACTGTAACATGAGGACACCGGCCTCTTTGTAGTGCTGCCTACACTCTTCATTCTACAGAATTAGGCTACCTGCCTATGTGCGGTTCTACACCGCTGTGACATGGCTCATGAAGCCGAGGCATTACTTTTACCAAGGAACCTCTTGGTGGTGCCACCTACTGTAGCATGGACACATTACGCTCCTTTGTAGTCCTGCGCTACCGTGCTTCCTGTTAAGCACACTAGACATTCAAAATGCCTGAGAACTCATTAAGGCATCTAAGTCATCCTCCCACATGACTTTTTCTACACAAAAGAACAATTAGTAGACAACAGTGGTTCTAGGTCCGTAACCCCTCAATGTCTCAAAGGACTACCCACGATTCCTGATATTCTTCCAGTCAATGATCCTCCCTTGAACCAATGGCTAGATGCCTAGTAGATTTCTCTTTGAACTAATAGCATAAAACTAAATGGCAGGATTACAAAGATACAATATCAGAATATCTTCAAGCCCATCTTGATTGCTGTATCCTCGACCAGCTGGCGCTTAAGACCTTTGGTGAACGGATCGGCCAGATTTTTCTGCCTCTGAACATCAATTACGGCAATGACTTTGGTCTTGATAAGATCATTCACTACCCTGTGCTTCAGTCGTACAGTCATCTTCTTACCATTGAAGAGATCATTTGATGCCACCGCTGTAGTCGCTTGGTTGTCGCAGTAAATCGGTACTGCCGAAATCTGGGGACCCACTACTGAAAGATCATACATGAGCTTCCGAAGTCACTCTGCTTCATCTGCTGCAGCCGCCAGTGCATAGAACTCAAATTCCATCGAGGAATGAGAGAGCATTGTATGCTTCTTCGACTTCCACGATATAGCTGCTCCACCCATATTCTCCTGTAGACCTTTCGCTCTCTACTTATGAACACCATCTTGCATCACTGAAGCCTTCCACCATTGTCGGATAACCGCTGTAGTGCAGTGCATACTTCTGAGTCCTCTTGAGATATCTCATCACTCTCTTCACAGCTTTCCAGTGCTCCACTCCTGGATTTCTCGTGAACCGACTCAACATCCCCACGGCGAAAGCTATGTCAGGCCTTGTGGCAGTTGTTGCATACATTAGACTCCCGATGACGCTTGAGTACTCCAGTTGCCTGACACTTTTCCTTGGATTTGGCTTTAGCTTCTTGTCACACCTGTACGGAGTATCGATCCCTGGAAGATCCTGATATCCATAGCGTGTGAGCATCTTCTCAATATAATGAGACTGTGACAGCGCCACTCCAGTGTCTGTCCGGATGATCTTTATCCCAAGGATAATATCAGCTTCCCCTAAGTCCTTCATACTGAACTTAGATGAGAGAAATTTCTTTGTCTTAGTGACATGTGCTAGATCTGTACCCTGTAATGTCCCGCTCCGCGTCGGCATTATGTATCAAGGTGAGTGGACAGAACTTCGTTCTCTGATTCTTGCATGCCTTAATAATAGTCTGAGTTTTTGCTTGCTATGTTTTCATAAGAGAATGATAGAACCTGCCTTGCATGTAAATAAATGAACTCACATAGCTTGTCTTTGAAACGATCGTGTCTGCTTAACTAAGAATCCTGAAACGCTTGTCTAAGAGTGCATGAACATGTTCACTATCGCCTATGCTCCGAGAGAACCATATCGTGTGCCTGAATGTGTTCAAGATAAGGCGGCTTGCCCCGCAACAAGAATATAGTCTGATGGTTCGTCTCGTCTGCATCTTAAAGTTTATTTGATAGTGTTTCCATGCATTCCCATCGGTCGAACAATGGCTATTGGTGGAGAGCTGAACTGCATATGTCACGGCTGCTACCATGATAGTGAAAAGCAACCATGAGTCACAACTGCCATTAGCATCAGATAAAGAGTCATTGGTATGTTGGACCAACAGCTGCCGATCCTAAGATACTCGAGGACCGCCCTGCATATAGCTAGTTCATTGTGTTGGCTTGGATAGATGGACTGCCCCTAAGATATGTATTTGTGTGTCTAGCTATGCATTTGTCCCTAGAGTCTCACGAGACACGCTACGCACACCCTAAAACAGAACGAACAGCTTGTCTTGCTTGTATATTCAATATGAAACTCTGTTTTAAAAGATGTTTCCAAAACAATGTAATATGACTCCGTTCTATGCTGCATGTAACGAACATAGGTAAAACTAGAAAGATCACTAGTAATGTAATATTTTATAACATGATTACTTAGTGTTGGTTTTAGTGAATGCTTGCTTCTGTTCAGTTGTTTTATCTCACCAGTACTTATAAAAGTGCTGACCCACCAATAGTTTACTTGCTTGTAGGTACTGGATCGTCCGAGGGAGCGATAGGCGTGCCTCAATCCCCAAGATCCGAAAATACTGGTTTCGATTGCCTCGAGTTGCTTTTGTATAAAGGGGCACAATGTATGGAATGATGCCTTTTCCTTGGATTTGGCTTTAGCTTCTTGTCACACCTGTACGGAGTATCGATCCCTGGAAGATCCTGATATCCATAGGGTGTGAGCATCTTCTCAATATAATGAGACTGTGACAGCACCACTCCAGTGTCTGTCCGGATGATCTTTATCCCAAGGATAATATCAGCTTCCCCTAAGTCCTTCATACTGAACTTAGATGAGAGAAATTTCTTTGTCTTAGTGACATGTGCTAGATCTGTACCCTGTAATGTCCCGCTCCGCGTCGGTATTATATATCAAGGTGAGTGGGCAGAACTTCGTTCTCTGATTCTTGCATGCCTTAATAATAATCTGAGTTTTTGCTTGCTATGTTTTCATAAGAGAATGATAGAACCTGCCTTGCATGTAAATAAATGAACTCACCTAGCTTGTCTTTGAAACGATCGTGTCTGCTTAACTAAGAATCCTGAAACGCTTGTCTAAGAGTACATGAACATGTTCACTATCGCCTATGCTCCGAGAGAACCATATCGTGTGCCTGAATGTGTTCAAAATAAGGCGGCTTGCCCCGCAACAAGAATATAGTCTGATGGTTCGTCTCGTCTGCATCTTAAAGTTTATTTGATAGTGTTTCCATGCATTCGCATCGGTCGGACAATGGCTATTGGTGGAGAGCTGAACTGCATATGTCACGGCTGCTACCATGATAGTGAAAAGCAACTATGAGTCACAACTGCCATTAGCATCAGATAAAGAGTCATTGGTATGTTGGACCAACAGCTGCCGATCCTAAGATACTCGAGGACCGCCCTGCATATAGCTAGTTCATTGTGTTGGCTTGGATAGATGGACTGCCCCTAAGATATGCATTTGTGTGTCTAGCTATGCATTTGTCCCTAGAGTCTACGCACACCCTAAAACAGAACGAACAGCTTGTCTTGCTTGTATATTCAATATGAAACTCTGTTTTAAAAGATGTTTCCAAAATAATGTAATATGACTCCGTTCTATGCTGCATGTAACGAACATAGGTAAAACTAGAAAGATCACTAGTAATGTAATATTTTATAACATGATTACTTAGTGTTGGTTTTAGTGAATGCTTGCTTCTGTTCAGTTGTTTTATCTCACTAGTACTTATAAAAGTGCTGACCCACCAACAGTTTACTTGCTTGTAGGTACTGGATCGTCCGAGGGAGCGATAGGCGTGCCTCAATCCCCAAGACCCGAAAATACTAGTTTTGATTGCCTCGAGTTGCTATTGTATAAAGGGGCACAATGTATGGAATGATGCCTTTGTAAAGAGAGAACCCAGTCCCTCGATTTGCCCCGAATACTCAGTTGGCTAAATGTATTGTATTGCAACAATGTACCTCCGCTGCTTACTCGATTGATGCGATGATATCCAAACAAACTCAAACGATATGGCCTTGTGCGGACACAACCCCAGGCTCGCACGACATCACGTTCCGGTATCAAACGGGGCACATTCCCTGCCCCGTCGGGGAGGCGTCGAGGCGCGATGATTCGCGTCCGGTGCGCCGAGGCGCGGTGGTTCGTGTCCGGTCCCGGCGGGGGAGAAGCGGTGGTCCGGGCGGCCCTCGGGGCCGAGGCGTGACATACCCATGATTAGCATGCCGTCCACGTATAGACAAACGATGACTTCTCTCCAGTCAGCGAACTTAGTGTAAACACACTTGTCCGTTTCACTGACCCTGTAGCCGTTTGATCTTATGACTTTATCAAACTTCTCATTCTGCATCTTGGGAGCTTGCTTCAGACCGTATAATGATTTTACCAACTTGCAGACTTTATCTTCAAGCCCTTTGATGACAAATCCTTCTGGCTGTTGCATATAAATCTCTTCGGTCAATTCTTCATTCAGTAATGCTGTCTTAACATACATCTGATGAATGACTAGCTTGTGAATTGCACTTAGTGCAATCAACATTTTGATGGTCGTCATCCGCGCTACTGGAGCATATGTGTTAAAGTAGTTGATCCCCTGCTTCTAAGAAAATCCCTTGGCTACCAGTCTTGTCTTGAACTTGTTAACATTTCCATCGGCTTTCATCTTCTTCTTCAAGATCCACTTGCATTCGATCGGTTTTGCTCCTTCAGGTAGATCGACCAACACCCAAGTATTGTTGGAGGTTATTGAATCATACTCATCATTGATAGCCTCCTTCCAGAAGACAACATCTCTGATCTCCATCGTCTCATCATAGGTAAGCGGATCTGCTTCCATATGATATGTGACGAAATCATCTCCGAAGTTCTTGTGTCTCCTTACTCTCTTAGACATTGGCTCTGCGAGTTCTGGTTCGAACGTTGCCTCTGGACTGACAACTTCTTTTTGGACTACATCTTTATTACAAGTGTTTCCCTCCTGTGCACTCATACTATTCTCTGGAATGTCTACGATAATAATGTTCTTGTGCCTTGCAAACATATCTTCAAAGAATTCTGCGTTGCGAGATTCGATGATATGATTTGACTCAATATCAAGAAACCTCCGAGCATCACTCTTTTCAGCATATCCCAAGAAGATGGTTTTGGTAGCCCTCGTACCCAGCTTCTGAATCTTCAAGTCCGGAAGCTTCATATACGCCAGGCACCCCCACACTCGAATGATATTCAAGTTGGGTCTGACTTTGAACCAGAGTTCATGAGGAGTGACATCGAAAGTTGTGTACGGCACTCTGTTTAGAATGAACGTAGCCGTAAGCACAGCTTCTCTCCAGAAGCAGTTTGGAAGACCTATAGTTAACAACATTGAGTTCATTATCTCTGTCAATGTCCTATTCTTCCTTTCAGCTACTCCATTTGATTGAGGAGAATACTGAGCAGTGTCTCATTGACAATTCCATGTTCTTTGCAGAACGATGTGAATTCAATAGACCTATACTCTCCGCCTCGATTACTTCTGGGTCTCTTTAGTTGTTGGCCTGTTTGACGTTCAGCCTGAGCCCTGAACTCCTTGAACTTCTCGAACGCTTCGTCTTTTGACTTGAGCAGATAGACGAACGTATACTTCAAGTAATCGTCAATGAATGTAATAAAATACTTCATCCTGGACTTTGTGGAGAACTGTTTGAAGTTACAGATATCTGAGTGCACCAACTCCAGAAAATCTATCCTTCGGTTAATCCGTTTGAATGGTTTGCTTGTGATCTTTGTCTGCGCACAGACCTCACACTTCTCCACCTCCTTACCCCCATATTTGGAGATAAGCCCTAGACTAGACATCTTGTTTATCCTTTTACAGTGAACATGTCCTAGTCTATTATGCCATAACTCAAGAGAGTAACGAGAAGAAGAGACTGTATTAATGTTGTTTGCAGGAGTTATAAGCTGAAGTTTGAACATCCCTTCGGTACAAAATACTTTTCCGAAGTATGTTCCTTTGTACGATATCACCATCTGTCCAGCATTGATGTCCATCCTAAAGCCTGCGTTGCAGAGCAGACTTCCCGAGACCAGATTTTTGGCTATTACCGGTACGTGCTTCACATCCTGAAGCGTCAGTGACTTCTCCGAAGTCAGATTTAGTATCACTGTTCCGGTCCCAAGTACTTCAACTTGTGTCTGGTTTGCCACCATAACCTTCTCAGATGTAGGCTTGTAGATGGTAAACAACTTCTTCGAGCAAACATGGCAGGATGCGCCAGTGTCCACCCACCAGTCAGTGTCAACACCAGCCGTCACAACCTGCACAATCATAGCAACCTTGTTAGGCTCACCTTGCTCTGTCTGTTTGGGCTTGGATCTACAGTCTCTCCGATAGTGGCCTTCTTGCCACAGTTAAAGCAAGTCACATCTGACTTGAGCTTTGGCTTCGACTTGAACGAAGCTGACTTCACCTTGAGATGGTTGAAGTCCTTCTTCTTGTAGTGAGAAGCCTTCTGCTTCCCCTTGGAGTCGTCCGCATGCACCAAGTTGGCTTTTGTCAACTGCTTGGACAACGTGTCCACTTTGTTTTGAGCCCTCAACTCATCTTCAATATGGATGTTGTGCAGTAGTTGATCAAGACTAACTTGCATCTTCTTCCGGTGCATGTCCGAGATAAAATTGCTCCATCCTGGCGGAAGCTTGGCCATAATACCCCCTACGACAAAGGCGTCGATTAAGGGCATGCCATAATCCTCAAGTTTTTGACGTAACTTGAGAAACTCCTTGACCTGAGGCAACATAGTCTTGTCGTCCTCAAATCGCATGTTCCAGACCTTTTCAGTCACATGAATCTTGTTGCGGTTCTCATCTGCCTTGTAATGCTTGTCTAGAGACTCCCAAACGACCTTAGCTTGGTCCGTCTTGATGTATGACTCTGCCAGAGTATCCTCTATAGAGTTCAGAATCAGCAGCTTGCAAAGGTTGTTGTCTCTTCTCCACTTGTTCTGCTTAGCAGTTGCAGTAGCAACTGTCCGAACAGTAGCATCATCACCATCTGGAACAACCGGTGTCGGTTCTGTCAGAACGTAGTCCACCTCTGCGAGTTGAAGATTAAGGCAGACCTTCATCTTCCAAGCGTTGTAATGATCCCTGTCAAACTTCTCAAGTTTGTTAAAACTAGTGTCGAGAAGTTTCGCACGGTTGTTCTCCATCTTTTTAAGATATTGCTTTGAGATTGTTAGTCCCGAGGCTTAACCAAAGATGGAAGAACGCGTGGTCGAGATCAGAGGTTCACACAAAAGTTTTTACTCTGACTATTCTCGATTTCCACGAAGAACTATAAAAGGATTCTTATTACAACTTGCTCTCAAGATTACAAAAGAATCAGAATTAACCAAATTTCTCGTTCTTCCTTGCAATCACAGTTGCAGACGGACAAAAAAGAATTACAATAAAACGAAAACTACCTTCGTTCTTCCTTGCAAAGCGCAGTTGCAATCAGATAGAACGAACCAAGAAGAAAAATGAGAAGAAAACGAAATAAAAAATTATTCTTGCTGGGACGGTGAAGACCACTGTTACTCAAAGCAATATTTGTCCTCTATCAATAATCTGCTCCCAGGAGCCAGCAAGTTCACAAGAGAACTTCTTGAACGCTCGTAGTCACCTCTTTGTGTGACTCGAACGGACTCCTTTGGACTCCTCTTTCTCAACTTTTGGTGTGTCTCAACAGGAGGTTAGAGGGCTCTCTATATAGGGAAGGATGGAAGCCTATCCTCCTCTTCTTTCCGATGTGGGACTAAAAAGCCAATATACAAAATTGATATCCTACAATCGCAGCCCAATGCATAGCCCACTCAACGCCCGTTCAGCACCCGCTCAACTCCCGTTCAGCACCCGCTCAACGCCCGTTCAGCATTCGCTCAGCGCCCGCTTATGCAACACGCGCATAAAACGAGCGATCGAGAGCAACAACAGTGCACAAGCGCCTTGCGACGATGCTGACGCGCTAAGTGCGCCAACAAAGCGCCATTTTGCGCCCTTGAGCCCGAATCCGAGTCCGAGTCGCTAAGTCCCTTTGGGGCTTAGCTCTTATGGAAATAATTCCAAGAGCATGACAAAAAGCATAAATGCTTTCATAAGGAGTTAATCATTTTTTCTCCTAGAAAAACACCCCCACATGGCACCCATGTGTCCTATCACACCCCATGTGCACACCTCAACTCATACAAAGTATTATATTGAGATACCCACTTGGTGGTGTAGCCAATGTGGGACTATATTTACTAGTCCAAAGGCAAAAACATCAACATTAGTAGTAATCGTATATATATCTCCTTCTGTTATACTCTTGATCATTACATCAAATTTTCTCTCCTCCCTCTTTTCATAATCTAGGGGTAGGGTTTAAGAATCTCGATCGGAAAACCCCCACCAGACTCCATTACCACGCCGACGAAGAGAGCCATAGCTCCATATCCATGGAGTTCTCGACGTTGAGACAAGATATGCAATTTGCTATAGGGGCTTACATTCATCGCTACGACACATTAAATCAAATTAAGGAATGAAAATCCTAAATCATAATGCTCTGCATTTGGATGATTTTCATATTAAATTTTTTGTTCTTGTAGAAGTTTCAAATTTGGGGATTTGATTGTTGATGTATGGGTTGAACATGATTTTTGTCTTATTACAATAAGGCGATTCTATTTTAGTTTAGAAAATTTATATTTTCGTGAGACTAGACTGTTTTAAAAGTTCCCTCGCGTTCAATTGATGATGAATAACGAAACTAAGACCCAAATGCGCAGATAAATCCATGAAAACAAAAAAGAAAGAACACAAGAAAAGAAGTCCAAACACAAAACTAGAATGATCTGCATGTTTGTGATGATCAGGGTCAGCTCTCGGTAAGCCGGACAAAACTTCAGGTTTGGACAACCCTCCTCTGCTAGGACAATCCCTCAGGCTCAGTGTGATCCCACCAAAGGTCGGGGTCGTGGATGACCCCCACATAACCGGCTCACAGTAAAGAACAAGGGGCAACCAAAATTAGCTTCGGCTAGGACAACCTATCCCTGCGGACTGGCCATGGTGATGATTGCGATTACCGCAGCTGGAATGCATTGCTTTCGTAAGTAAGGGTTCTTGATATATCTTGAGCTTTGTCATGTTTTTGGAGCAACAATGCCCCTCCAAAGATCCACATTAGATGATATTATAAAGGTATGCTAATGAACAAACTTCTTGCACAATCTTGCCCCAATTCCCTTAGTGGCTCTGCCCCTTGCCTAATGAAAAGCATTGCTTCCCTTTTGAAACATCTAGCTTAAATTCTCTACACCATGATTTCATTTTTTTTTTTTTTTTTGGCATTCTTCTAACCCTTTGACGTAGCAATTTCTTCAGCCCCTCCTGTTTTCAAATACTGACACCAAATTCTATTACATATTTCTCTCTTTTGTAACTGAAGGGCTACCATATTGATACTGACAAGGGTTTTTCTTGCTATTCTTTGATGTCTTGTTAGTGAAGTTTAGGCCCCAGAGAACAAAACTGAACCAATACCTACACAAGTGCTGAGTGTGCTGATAGATGCTTGTTGATTTGTTTCTGTTCAAAAGAGAAATATTAGGCAAGAGTGGTTGGATTCCAAGAGCAAGTGGCTTCAGCTTCAAGACCTGGTCTTGCTTATTGTTATAACAATGTCATGTTATGTACAATTATGTATTACCCAAGTGTTCTGGAAAGATGAACATGCTCATATTTGTATATAGGCTATGGTCGTGATGACCAATACTTGTGTGTGCGTGATTTGACATGTAATGGGAAACCTCGATATTTAGTCCCACATCACATAGTAGATTAATCTAATTTGGATGCTCGAGTCTTATTTGTTCATTCAGATTATCCATTTTGACAAGTGGAAGAAATGAATTAAATGATGTGCATATTTGGTGGGTCATGTCCTGAGGACCCGTGGGCCGAAATGTGACAAATGATATCAGAACCGGGTTTCAATCATGTGATCCGGGGCATGACAGATGAAGAAGAAATAGTTGCGATAAACTTGGGTGAATCTAGAGAGCAGAGGAACCTCGCAATAAGAAGAATGAATAAAGAGTAATCTAGAAGATCTAATTGCCTGATCTTCTAGTATGTTATTTTAAGCCATTAGTCAAAAGCTTTTGTTGTCATTTATATTAGTTTTTGTTTTTTTTTTAAATAGTTATTTATATTAGTTGACTCTATCTCAAGTAATATGGAGCCCACAAAAAGGGCAATTCCTACTCTTTCTCTTCAAGGTTAATCCGAACATGCTCCATTTTTTATTGTTCAACTGAAGTTGGGACGTTCATGTCTTTCTGTTGCTTATTACACAAAAAAAGGGGTAGGAGGTGTCTTTCTGTTGGATTGTATTTCGTTTTTGGTTGAGCGTTCAAAAAGAAGGTGATAATAGAATTGATAATTTAGTCCTACATTAGATAGGGTGTGGGATCATAAGGTATAAATAATTGTGATTGGTTCAGACCTTACATGAGAATTCTCTTTTAAGGTATATGGACCCAATCCAATATCGTATCTCATAGGCCAACACTGGTTCGGATCACACCGTATTCCTAACACCATAAACGTTCAGCATCATCTGTCTCAAACAAATTAGAGTCGTTCAAACCAGTCTCGTAACCTTGGGCTCTGATACCAGTGTGAACCGAACCAGAGTTGGCCCATGAGGTGCGATATATGATTGGGCCCATCTGCCTTAAAAGAAAATTTTCAAATAAGGCCTGAACCAATCACAATTATCTGCACCTCATGATCCCACCTCCTATTCGATGTGGGACTAAATTACCAACTCCATTGTCACCTCCTTTTTGAACGCTCAACCGAAAACGAGATACAATCCAACAATCTCCACCTTAGCCCATTTCTGCTAGCCGAACAACCTTAGCACACCCAGCTACCTTTGTTCGTTTCCGCTAGCCGAACAACCTTAGCACACTCCGGCTACCTTTGTTCGATCCCGCTAACCGAGCACCCAGGAGATCAAACATATTGTCATCTCGATCCGTTCGACCACATAGCTAAACCTGACACGTTCATCCACACCACCATTGTGTGCCAACCACAACGTCTTGTTCTACCTTGGACTCGTCAGATCCACCTTTAAGGCTAATTCGTGTAGTTGATTCTCCTACTCCACATTGAGAAGAGCCTGTATAATCCATGAATGTTTAGCATCATCTGTCTCGAACCAATTAGAGCCGCTCAAACCAGCCCATAACCTTGGGCTCTGATACCACTTGTTGGGAACTCGGTGTGACCCGAACCGGAGTTGGCCCATGAGGTGCGATATTGGATTGAGCCCATATGCCTTAAAAGAAAATTCTCATTTCCTACCTGATGTTGGACTAAATTACCAACTCCATTTTCACCCCCCTTTTGAGCGCTCAACCGAAAACGAGATACAATCCAACATATGGATTATACGGACTCTTCTCAAGGTGGAGTAGGAGCATCAACTACACAAATTGGCTTTAAAGGTGGATCTGACGAGTCTAAGGTGGAGCAAGACGTTGTGGTTGGCACACAATGGTGGTGTGGATGAACGTGTCGAATTTGATTCTGTGGTCGAACGGATCGAGATGACAATATATATATATATATATATATATATATATATATATATATCTATTTATATATATATGTTGGATCTCCTGGGTGTTCGGTTAGCGGAAACAAACAAAGGTAGCCGGAGTGTGCTACGTTGTTCGATTAGTGGAAACGAGCAAAGGTAGCTGGGATGTGCTAAGGGTGCTCAGCTAGCGGGAACGAGTAAAGGTAGATGGGTGTGCTAAGGGTGCTCAGCTAGCGGGAACGAGTAAAGGTAGCTGGGTGTGCTAAGGTTGTTCGGCTAACATAAACGAGTTAAGGTGGAGATTGTTGGATTGTATCTCGTTTCCGGTTGAGCGTTCAAAAGGAAGGTGGCAATAGAGTTGGTAATTTAGTCCCACATCGGGTAGGAGGTGAGATCATATGTGTAGATAATTGAGATTAGTTCAGAACTTACATAAAAAATCTCTTTTAAGACATATGTGTCCAATCCAATATCGTATCTCATGGACCAATTCTGATTCGGATCACACCGCATTTCCAACATAGACGTTCATGTCTTTCTGTTGCTTATTATGCAAAAAAAAAAAAAAAAAAAAAAAAAAAAATCGACCAACCAACCAATACCGACTGGGTAATATCTGCCATATGTTTTCAACTGCAATATTGTGTTTCAGAATATATTCTAGAGTAGATGTCACTATTCCAACGTTGAGATGGACTTCAAATGGGTTTAGTGGATCTGTTCTCGGTCTCTGCTGGTGTGTCCATGAGTCCAAACCATTGGGTTTAGGCCTACCAATATATATGTACGTGTACGCATGTGTTATAACTATTTATTAATTAACTTTTCTGTACTTAAAAAAAATAAAAGATATAGAAAAGTAAACTATATTTTTTTATAATTTTTTTATACGTAATTACTTAACTGTTTTTATAAAATTTATCGAACAATTTTAATTAAAAAAATTAGATAAGAATATATTTGGGAAAAATACAATTTATAGTAGTTTTCTTTGTTATATAGTAGTATAAATATTGTGCATCTTGGCCGTTCATTTTTAGTCCTAATCCCGATTTGTTCAAAGCCTTTTGGGAACTTTTCCAATTTTTATTTCTTGATTCAAACACACGAAATTACCTAACCCCACCTTACAATTTAATGACATTTTTGGATGTACGTTTATAGTGGATTGGTTGATAGTGTTTCTCTTACAACTACCCACATGGTGGTTGGTCATCCGGTGGTCGCACTGATAAGAGAGGAAAAGAGTGGGTGTGGGGATTTGATTTCTAGTCGGGACAAAATAAAAATAGAAGAATGTTTTGTTAATAATAATTTATCTTAAAAAAAGAAGAAGTATTTTTACTCAAGTACTCGAGGGGGGAAAACCTAGTGACTAAGTTATCATGTATTGATCTCGAATGAATAGAAAGCTGAATATAGATGTGGGCCATAAGATTATTGCTACACAAAATCTACTGAGGCTAACTTACTGAAGTGAAACCGGCATTTTTGTTCTTCTTGAAGTCGTTCTTGATGTTGGTTGAGGTTGAGTGAGATTCATTAAAGGATGGACATTCTCAAATCTGGAGAAGTTCAGTCTCACCATATAGCAGTGGTAAAGTTTTGTTCTTCTACAATAACAATATGATATATCCCGAAAGTGATGTATAATATTGTCATCGGAGAAGAACAAGACCTCACTACTGCTGTCCACTGAATAATTTTTTATCAGTCTGATTTCATCGTGACAAGCTGGCAGCATAAATATAATACGACATGCAGCATCGAGAAGTACAAGATAACAAGTGTCCCTCTCGACTTGTTTCACATAGTCTTTCACCGATGACGAAGAATACATCAAGATGAGAATCCGAAAGGGATTCTAGAAGATTTGGTGTTAGTATTAAACATAGAAGAAGGGAAAATATAGTTCAATTAATCAGTGATTTACAAATGAGAGAGTCGACTCTAGTAGCCAAGGAATAGTTATATTTTATTTTTAGAGTTTGTACCTCAGTAATTTTTGTTTTCGTGTTTGTACTAATCTTGTTGTCAGCGAGCAAAGAAGTCATTTACTGTTATCGAACTCAACAGACTCTTGTGGTTAGTGAGAAGAGTTATAATCTTTCTGGATGGACGGAGGTCTCGAAATTAAACCACGGAGGAGATATGGGGACAGTGGGCCCAAGTGGCATACAATACAGTATGCATAAAATTTCGTACGTATCGCCGGCCATCTCAAAAAATAAAAACAAAAAAACTTAAAAGAAAAATCCATATCCAAATTAATATACTTATTTGCAACTAAATAATCTGAATAAATTTTTATTAGCAACTAAATATCCTAATAAATTGAACAATGAAGGTTGTTGCTGTATTTAGTTGCTCACTAAATTTTTTTCAAACTGTTTAAATAGTTCAGGATATTTAAGTAGCAAAATGATAATAACCGAGCAACTCACAATAAGAAGTTGGACAGTTCGATTGTTGAAAATTTTGGTACAGATAAAAGTCTTTTAAAAATAAGTCATTTAAATCGTATGTATATTCTTATATAATTAAAAAAATTAAAAAAAATATAAATTTTAACTAATTGTTTAACTATTTAATATTATCTGACTATAGTTAAATATCTTTGATTCATGTGCTTAAGGTGGGAGGTATTCTTATTAGCTGGGTGGGTTCGATTGCACGGAATAGTATTAAAATAAGTTTAAATTTAACTTTTTTAATAATTAGGCCAAATTACAACTTGATAATCTCAACTATCAATTTTTTTTAACTTGATACCCTCAACTTTGATATGTGCTAACTTAATACATTCAACTATATAATAATTTTTATGTTGATATCCAAAATTAAAAAAAAAAAAATACTCCTCCATTTCCAACTCCGCCTCCCCTCCCCCCACCTTCAGCCCTCCTTCTCCTGAAGCCCACCCACCGGTCGTATCCCTCCGCGCTCCCCCCCCCCCCCCCACCCCCCCCACACACACACATCCGTAAACGCGTCCCCCGGCAAACCACGCCCCCATGTCCGCAACCCCGCCCCACAGTCCGGACAATTCCATGCCGAGCCCCTATGCCCACCTCAGGTTGGGCGTCCCGCCGCCCCGCGTGGATCCAGGCCGACCTACTCCGTGCCCCCTTCCACGGGCCCACCTTGGCTGCTCGTCCGGCCGTTCCACGCGGGGCCTTCGGTTTTTGTTGCTACTGCTTCTTGTTGTGTCCTCCCCGGAGAAAGAGAGAGAGGGGAAAAGAGAGAGAATGGAGAGGAACAATTTGATCTTATTTTTTTAGGGTATTAAATTAGCACCTATCAAAACTGAAGGTGTTAAGTTGAACATTTTGGATAGCTTTGAATATCAAGTTATAATTTGGCCTAATAATTATGTTGGTGCAATGGACACGCACGCTACTAGTAAAAATAACTAATGTATCATGTATGAAATTTGATCACCATGTAACACTCATACTAACAACTATTGTCTGCTGTCAGAAACAATATAAGCATACAAAAGCTCATTCCAAACATCTGGAACCCCCGGAAGGCACCAGTGGTTGCAGTCGGCATAGCTACGAGGATCGGCAAGCTCATCCTCGCTCAGAGCCTGCCATTGCTTCCTGTATATAGACGGATGACCGTCTTTCCGATACTCCGAGAGTTGCGTTATGTTGAGCATCCGCACGCCCACGCCTCTCTTCTCCAGTCTCTCGATCTCGGCCTCGACCAACCGCAGCATTCTGTAGTCGGTTCCGCCCCTGTACCCTCGTCTGGCGATGGGCTCGGTCTCGTTGTAGCAGTTCTGGTTGCTCTCCGTTCCCCAATATTCGCCCCTGCTTGATGTATATGTAAATGTTATCGATCTCCAAAACCTTCTTACAGTTTTGATGCAGTGGAAGAGACTTTCTGAAAATTTAGAGTATCCTTAGTTAAATCTGTGTCGTTCAATTTAAGTGGATTGTGCATCGTAGAACAATAGATGTTGAGCGACAATACAGTAGTTAAAGAAACCTCTAAGACCAGAGGTAGGTTGAGATAAACATTGATTGATTGAAGTTTTAGAGATGGTTTTTGTTGGTGTTACAGAACAAGAAAATGGACAAACAAGCAACCCAAAGTTTTTGGAATAAAAACTTGTTGTTGTTGTAGGATTATAGTTTGCAGTATCGGCCGATACTGATTCGATACGGTCGTTACCGATATGATTTAGCATGTCCCGATTCAATATTGACCGATATTGACATTGAGGATCTCTTTTTCGGTCAATTCGACAAATTTTTTTTAACGAAAATGACCAATCAATAAGGATGTAAAAACATAGTAAGCTTGTAAAAGCATGTAAAAGAAGAAAACTTATTTATCGCTTGTAAACCAATCGGCAAGAATAATTATTATTTTATTCAATTTCAAAACTACAAATAAACAACACTGAAAATACTTATAATTATGTTTAAATATATAAATAAATTTTATAAAATATTAATAATTTATTTTTTCGATACCAAAATATTTGATACTCTTATCCGAAACCATCGATACTGTTGATACCACTTATACTAATACTCATAGGAATGGTCCGATGCCGATTTCGATATCGATACTGCGAACTTGTAACCTTACAACACTCTACAACTTTCGTACCGTGGTAAAAACTTTTTGCGTGGTTTTATAGCGATTCAAATCTATTTGACTTATATTTTAAGTGGATTTACGTAAAAATTATATCTAACCTAAAAAATAGATTTCGATCTAGGAGAGCTGTTAGAATGATGTAAATAAATATATAATTCTCGTCCCATACCAACACTGGAGATTTTCTGGAGCAGTAGCGGGGACTTACCAAAAGTGTTGTTTAGTGTCTTAACAGTACTCTTACCGAGCATGAGTTGGCGACGGGCTCACAAAGAAAACTTGGATCTTGAGGGTGTCGACATGCATTTCAAGCCACTCGGCCCATGTCTTCAGTGCCAATTCAAAGCCTTCAATCAACTCCACCTCCTTGTAATCTTCATCTAGTGAACCATATCTGGAACAAAACAAGTTGGTACTGTACATAAGGATCTTAACTTTGGATACATATCTTAAGGAGAAATTATTGTATGATTTCGACACAGTGCAACCTTCCACTTTCCAACCGTTAGATTACATAAGAATATGGACGTGCACACATCTCATGGCAATCTAACGATTGGCATAGAAAGGATACGCTGCACCGGCCCAAACAATAATTTCTCTATCTTAAGGTCGAAGTTACCAAGTTGATCACAAATAAATGGGCTAAAGCAATTTAATTGATCACATTATCGATATGGGAACGTGTGCTTCAAGATCCAAGCTTGATTCATAGATCTTAATAGCCTTGATTAATTACGTAAAATCCCCTCAGACTGTGATACCAAACCAAAATGGATTAAGTCCGAAAAATGGTATTTTGTATATATATATATATATATATATATATATATATATATATATATATAGAGAGAGAGAGAGAGAGAGAGAGAGAATAAGGGAGGTGAGGTGGCACCTCACTCCCAAAACAAGGGTGGCGGTGATGTGGCACAATCACAACCACACAAACGAGGGGAGGGGGTTAAGTGCAATTTGCCAATTATGAAGTGTGTGGTTGGAATTGTGCCACGTCACTGCCACCCTTATTTTGGGAGTGAGGTGCCATCTCACCTCCCTTATTCTCTCTCTCTCTCTCTCTCTCTCTCTATATATATATATATATATATATATATATATATATATATATATATATATATATATATATATATATATCGTATCTGTATCGTATCCTTAAACGTATTTATATTCGTGCAATATAGATTAAGACACAAGTTGATAAAACTCATAGTTTACAGTATCCGAAACAGCCGATTATGATACGATTTGGCATATTCCGATCCGATATAGATACTGACCAATAAAAAACTGAACGAAAAAGATCACTTAATCATCAAGGATGTAAAAGCATAGTAAGTCTGTAAAAAAAAAAAAAATTATCTATCGCAGGTAAACCAATCCGCAAGGATGACTATTATTTCATTTAATTCCAAAATAGTAAGAAACAACCCATCAAATACTTATAATTATACCTAAATATAAAAAATATTTTTTTTCTAAATTTTTTATAATTTATTAATAATTATTTGTTTTCCGATACCCAAAATCCGGTACTCCCATTCGAATCCATCGATACTGCCGATACTGTCGATCCCGATACTCATAGGAAGTAACCGATACTGCGAACCTTGATAAAGCTATCTTCAACCTTGTATCAAATCTCAAATCTCATTTCACAGCCTCGCTACATCAATTTAAGTGGTTCATTCCAATTTTCCTTTAGACTTGGAATAGATACATGCACATTGAGCACTAGTCCATATATACTTACAGAACCTTCATCTTCATATTTGGTTTTTCCCACCAGAGGTAGGAGTTGAAGACCAGTATGTCAGCAGTTGTCCAATGCCTTGCATGCTTCTCAATCGAATCAGCTCGCATGATCCTACTTGGCACTCCATGATTCACCGGATCGTCGCAGTTGGACTCGACCAGCAACGGTGCCCAGTAGAAATCGATCGATGCATCAAATTCCTGTAACCATCCTAAAAGTACTCTTGAGGATCAAACGGAATTTCAGTCACAAGTACTGTGTGTATACTTACTAACCTCAGCTCTGAAAGATTTAAGAGAGCCATTGGATTTCAAGGACTTGTGCTGAGCATCTATAGAAGACTCCAAGAGACAAACCATGGAAGCCCACTGGTTTCTGTTGAGAGAGTCCCCAACGTACACCATTCTCTTTCCTCTCAGTCTCTCCAGTAACTCCCTTGCTTCAAACCTGTATCGTCATAAACAAAATCAGAATTGACCAATAAAAGGGGAAAACACAAGTACATATTCTCGCAAAAGTAAAAAAAGAAGAAGAAGATTGCTTGACAATGGTTGGATAGTGGTTACGTGGTGTTTTTAGAGTACCATCATGAGAGTTCCGATTTTGAGTGGTTTTAAGTAGCCTCTTTTAAACGAATCCAATATATACTTGTTATTTTATTAATAAACGATTTTGAAAGTTTTTTACAATAATAAAATTGTCTATATGTCTATCTCTAGACGAATCAAGGAATTATAAAAATGATCGTCTGGATGATTTTTTTTTTAAAAATCTCACCCGTTGAAATAGAAGAGAAATAAACATGATAGAATATTAGTAATTATAATTATAATTATAATTTTTTAGTGAAAATATAAATAAAATAAAATAAAATAATAAAACTATAAAAAAAATTTATAGAGTGTTTATAAGGCACAAAATTATACTACATCGATTTTAAAATTTTGTTGAGCAAATCAAAACCAGCACCTCAAAATTTATCTAGCATGATTTTTTTTTTAAACACACGACTTGCTCAAACGCTCTCTAAAATCGATAAAAATATCAACTATAAGTATTTTGAAACTCTAAAAAAAATTCAATAAAAGTTTCAGAAGCGGGAGTGGGTGGGAGGACTCATGTCATATCATATCATATTATATCATATCATATCATGTTTTAGTTCCGTTCGGTAATTTACTTCGTAAGCTGACATCCGTGCGGCTGCCACCGCCAGCTCTTGTATCTTGTATCGTTCCTCCCGTACTTGTCGCATGCGATCTCGTCGTTCATGGAGGGGCACTGCTGTCCAGAGTACATCGGATGCGTCGAGTCGTCGTACACCCATCTTCCCGAGAACAGATCGCACGTCGACGAGTAATCCAGCTGGTGGAGCTTCGGAGCGCTGACCTGCCAGATGGCTCTCTTCCTAGAGCAAAAAGCGAGGGCGACGGCGGCGGCGAAGGTCATGAACAGAACTATTGAGTAGCCGAGACCCATTCCGGAACCCCAAAGGCACTTCTTAGTGCCCATCATTTTTTGTTGTTGCAGTTATACCGAAGGCTGTGGTATGTAAGAGACGAAAAGAAGAAGAAAGAAGAAGAAGAAGAAGAAGAAGAATGAGAATGGCTGGTAGTCTGGAACCAATGGCTTTGGTTTGTGGGAATTATATATAGGCAATATGTCAATATTTACTGTTGTGATTCATGCAATGATCCCCTATTCCATGTGTATTTGAAGGAGACTTTGTACACAAGTCATTTATGTTTGTTGGTATGTCTGTCATTCCTTTTACGTTTTCAGTCTCCTGTCACAAAATGTAGAGGAGAGAGACATACTCTCCCCTCCCTAAATAAACTAAATCTGCTATTGTTGAGCCTACTTTTTAATATAATATAGCTATGTTAGCCAACTTCTCAATATAATAGAACAAGTTTTTTAACATAACTCTTGCCTCCACCAAAATTCTCTCTCCTTTCCTACAAACCTAAGCCCAAAACTCTAACCCAAACTTTCCATCTAAAACTCTCATCATAATCTAAGTTTGTCAAACCACAATTTTACCGAATCGATAAATCGTCATTGGACGTGATGTCGTACAAATATAAGTTGCGCTTGTACAAAACGTGCTCGTGTGCCTTTGTAAATTAGTTATTTTTAAAGAAGTTTAAGAGAGATTAAATAACAACATGATGCAAGAAAAAACTCTTTATTGATAATTTACAATAGATACATAGGTTCTCCAACAACCGAGTAAAAGAAATACCGAATTTGGCTTACAACTTTAAACAACAAAATAAGATACATCGTTCTATACATATCCCTTTACTAGAAATAAAAATATAAACGCCTTAAGTGAAAGTCTTCAAACGGGATTAAGAAACTTCAAAATATTGACAAAGCTTCTGCTTGGATGGACGAGCCTTCAACCCTTATGCACATCCCCTTAATTTTCAGCACCTTTGGAGAAATGGATCAGTAAATAAAAATGCATTAATGAGCGACAAATTAACCCAACTCCACCAAAATTAACACAGTAATCATGTAAAAGTATACAATATATTAGTGATCTTTCTATCTTTTCTTAGGTCAATTAACAATTCATATGACATGAATGTAACAGAATATTATGTATCACCAAACGGTGATATATTATTACCCATAGCCAATTTTTCTTTCCTAAAAACAGGCTTACCATATTATTTCCTATAAACATACATCATTAGTTATGCAACTTGACTATATGAAGGTCACTGGTAAACACACACCATCTTGGACTATCTCTAGTAGGACAACGATCTTTCACATGTAGGTAATGACTCACATTGAAGGTCCCAAATTACTTGTGATAGAACGTCAGCACTTATTCTCCTTCCCCCCTAGGCCGAATGATCCCGGTGCCCCGGCAACCCTTCGAGGAACTAAATATTGTGCACAAGTTGTCCATGACAATGCAAGAATATGCAAGTTAGCTATTAATTATATAACATGCATGACAACATAAAACTTGAAATAACTATGCAACACTTCTCTTTGTGTATTCTACTTTTCTCACGCCATCGCTCAAAATTTTATACTAAAAGTGCAACATTTATCCATGGTTCCAATTCTATTTAACTACAAGATCACAAGCAACAACCTTAGGATAAACTATATTTCTATATGACAAGCAAATAATATTATTGTTATTTTTATTTATGTTAATTTTTTTATTAATGTATTATTGGTGGAAGGATACAACAAAGAATATAAGAGATTCTTTTATTAAGGTGTGAAGATAAAGAAAAGAAGTATTAGAACCAATATGAAATGTGACCAAGACATTAGTTTTTGACAAGAGAAAAACGTTATGATGACAATTAAAAGCGATGGTGATGCTATCCAAACAACGGACCTTGTTTGGTCGCGTAGGGTTCATAATACCTATAACATGTTACCTATAATCTATTAATCTTTTGTATGACAACTATGACAAGGAGTTCACGAATATTACAATTAACTAGTAACGTATACATGCGTTGCATGTATATTTAATGCTACGTATTATTTGCCAAGAATAATTTATTTTAGACTTTTTATTTCGTAATTATAAGTTTTTTTAAAATTAAATTGGTTAAGTGTTTACATACGGTTTTAGATTTTTTGATCTCTCGTATGTTTTATTTAAAAATTAAATTAGTTGAGTATTTATTTACGGCTTGAACCAGTTTGTTTAAATTTTTATTTATCTCTCGTAATTTAAAAAAAAAAAAAATTAAATTGGTTGAGTATTTAAGTTTTCATTATTTTAATTATGTTGTGATTAGTTGGATGGACGATTTTTTTCTTGCTATTCTTTGATCTCTTGTTAGTGAAGTTTAGGTCCCAGAGAACAAAAGTGAACCAATACCTAGTTAGTGCTACCTACTTAGTGCTGAATGTGCTGATAGATGGTTTTTTTTTTTTTTTTTTTTTATTTTAAAATATTGTTTCTTTTGAAAAGAGAAATATTAGGTAAGAGTAGTTGTATCCTAGGAGCAAGTGGCTTAAAGACTCATCTTGTTACAATAATGTCCAAATTATATTACCAGTTAGTGTTATATATGAAAACATAAAGTACTTATAATAAACTAGTCACGTTAGAAAAAATATTCATATATGATATTATTGAAAATAGTTTAAATTAAGATTTGTTATAATATGATTTGAATATATTTTAATTAAGATTTGCTATAGATATATTTGAATATATTTTAATTAAAATTTGGTACAAATATGTCTATATTTTAAATAGAATTTGTTAAAATCTATACGTTAATGCAGTTAGATAGTATAAAAAAGTTAAGCTATTCGTTAAAATTTATTTATTTTTTTAATTTTTAATTACGTTGACATATACATACAGTTTAAACGATTTATTTTGATCGCCGGTTTACAAATAGTAGAGATTAGCTTTTGTCATAATAACTGATCCTGTTGTGTGTACATGCTTTGAGAATGTAAAAACACACCATTTAGTCTCGTTTACAAATAGTAGTATATTTGGATTTTTAGATTTCAGTTATATTTTATCTCATTACTCAAACGTCTATTTAAAAAAAACGTCTATTGTAATTCAAACCGACTTTTTGGTCTTATTTGTTCGATTAATTAACTATTTTGACAAGTTGGATAAATTGATAGTACACATGGTTTTGATGTAGTATGTGATTTTAAGTCATTAGCAACTTCAAAGGCTTTTATTTTTGTTTCAATAATTGAGGACTCTATCAAGTAAGCTACATGGGGCCTCAAAAGAAATATCAATACCTATTCTCTCTTCAAGGATTAATCCAAACATTTCTCCATTTATAATATTCAAATTAAGTCGGGACATCCATGTCTTGCTGGTGCTTGTTACACCTAGAAGTCGACCAACGGACGCGGAGGACGACCGGGGTTGGTAATGTCGGCCATAGGTCTTTCTTCATCGACAAGAAGTGGTTTTATAGCCTTGTTGCACAATTCCAATCATAACAAGACCTTTTGATGATCGGTAGGGGAGTAAAACTTTTATATATATGACTGTATCGAAAGTTTGATACAATCCATCTAATGACTTGACGTGTGTCAAAAAAATAGACTCCACCTCTCTTTTCCTAATATATATATATATATATATATATATATATATATATCCGTCCTAGCTCTCATTTCGTTTGGCCGTTCTGGCCATCGCGCGCCATCCCGGGACGGCTTTTCGGCTTCGTCGTTTTCGCCCCCATCGTCCTCCGGCTCCTCTCTTTGCCTCTTCTTCTGTCTTTTCGCGTCCGTCCCCTCTCCCCCCCCCCCTCCCTCCCCCCCACTCGGTACCCTCTGCCGCCACCCTCTCCCCCGATCCCTGCCCCCCGGCCATCCTCCCCTCCGTGTCTGCCCCTTACGGCTCCTCATTCCTCCCCCCACCCCATTTCCCATTTGAGCTTTCTTTCTACCTTTTCCCTCCCCTCTGCGCCCATCCATTAAACCGCCCTCTCCTCTCGCCCGCCTGTCGCGGTCGTCCCTCGGTGTGCTCCCCCTAGGGTGTTCTGGTGGCCCTGGTCTGGCCGGCCCCCTCTCCTCCGGTCCGACGCGGATCTCGTTTGCGAGTGCCCTGGCCAGGGGTCCTCCTCCCGAGGACCCAGGGCCGCAGGTGGCCGCGCGAGAGCCTTTCACCTTCCAAGGCACTCCGGCGGTTCATTTTGATGAAGCCGACGAAGCGGCGTTGCTCGTTCCTTTGCGATTGGCTTTAGTTGGGAAGTTCTTCCACTAGGGGCCTCCAGTCGATGTCATCCAAAGGGAAATCGGCCTTCTCGGCTTTGCTGGTAGGGTGCAAGTAGAGGTCCTAGATGCCCGCCATGTCCTGATTAGGCCAGCTCTTGACTGTGATTTCTGAAGCTTCGTGCATGGGATCTATGGTTCTGTCATGCCCCAGTCCCAAAACATGTGGGACCAGACATGTGGCATTGGCCAGCTGGTACGACTCCGTAGGGCTTTCCAATTTAATGGACCCGAAGAAGTGCACTTACGATGTCCACGGTCAAGTGATCAAGCTAAATATCTAATTCTAACATGCAACAACTAAACTAAATCCCAATCCACGGTAAATAAATCACAAGAGAAACGGTACGCATCATTAGTCTGCAACCCAATAATACAGCCGTTCGAAATAGACCAAGAGAATAATATAGGCCTATAAACACTAGGCTATAATAGCAGAGTCACAATGGGAAATAGTACATAACTGTAATAGGGGAAAGATATAATGATACCTGCAAGGATGTCCAACACACCGCCAGATCAAGCCTCATCCAAACTGCTCAAATGACCCGGAAGGGAACCAGGTCCTCAGAGGGACGTAACAAGATACAAAAAGTACATGTCATAAAGTAAATACTGTGTAAACTCGAGGGTGAACTAACCAGCTAAGTGAAATGCACTTGAATACAACCTTGGTACGTATGGGTAGGTAAAATGTATAAAGCGTAGCGTCGAGCCAGAGGCTAAGTACCTGACATTAGCTGTAAATTGGATGCCAGGAATATATACTGACTACATCATCGATCATGATAGCGCGCAGCTAGTAACCTCTGCCGGATATATCGACAAGCATATATGCCCATACCGGGTAACACTGAGCCCATAACCGGGTAACACTGAGGCTCACAATCCTGTAGTTTACTCTGAAACTACGGTAGCCAAATGTCTGTCCCATACGCCTACTAATTGTCTTCCCTGCCCAATGCCAATGTACATGTCACGAATACGACGTGGACATCTCGTACTATAATGCAAGTCACTAAAAAAATATATAACTATGCTAAATACCGTCACACATGCTGCTCACACCGTTGGTCCGTCAAGTATGAAGTACGCGTCCCTACATGAACTCACTCTGTGACGTGCAATGATACGTGTCAACGCCTATGGAGTCATATTGATAACTCCACAACTTTATGTGCGTTCACTAGACACTAGGTCAAACACAAGTCCTAACGTCACCGCCTTCGTTGACTGCACCCGAGTCATTTTCGGACACGCACAGTTATTTAATATTAAAATAATAAATATACAAACTAATAATAACTGAATTTAAACAGTAAAATAAGGCAATGTATACTTGTTTGGAAGCCAGGCGATGATTCGAACACGAACTCGACAGGGAAGTAGTAGCGCAACAATGGAAACTGGAGCTGATATCCCCGGATGCTGTCACAAATATCACCAATAGTCCCGGAATGAGTGAGATACCCAGAAAAACATATACATACGTCCAATTTGGACACAGGAGCAAAAATGCAATTTTTGGTCAACACGGAATCCACAAGTGGGGCCGTCTTACACCAAAAAATGTACCAGAGACAAAGTTCTCCAAATTTATCAAACTTAGTATCTACGAGTCCAGAACGATGATACGAACCCAACGGAACATCCAGAAGTGGATTCCGATGAGATGATCACGAAATTGCCCTTCATGTGAAACCATGGGACCCACGAAATGATGTTTCGTCAACGTTCTCAGAATTGAACCAAACTTGGGTTACAGGACCAGCATAATGATGTGAATCCGATGGCATAAGTTTTGTTACAAAATGACAATCACACACAAAATTAGGACGAGTGTCAGAACAAGTCAATACAGTACTTTTCGGCGGATACGCGTTGATTCCGGTGTGTACGCACATCTAAATCAAGTTCCGCGAAGGAACACACGTCCACGTTGACGATACGTGCCTTTCGGTGCAATCAGTACACTACGAGGTTGCTTGGATTGACGGGACCTACTCCGTACGGGTAATTTCATTGTTTTAAAATACTATTTTTCTCATAAATTGGAACTCAAATTACTAACAATAGAATACAAGCTAAATTATTATACTTGAAGGCATTACAAGAGGGTTAGGATGAAAGTATACCAGAGGTGATGGTTCAGGATTCGATCAAGCGAGGAGGGAGATATCACAACGCGAAGACGGGGTGTTGGTGCTCGGTTCTGGACTGTGGGGTGCTCGGGTTTATGGTCGGGTCGGGGCTCCGGCAGGAAGCAGTCGATCGGAGGGGCAGCTTCGACTAAGGGAGGCTCGGACAGGGGGTGAGGGTGGCTCGCCGGCGATCGGGACTCTCCGGGGGTCGTCGGCGGTCGGGGCTCTCTAGGGGTCATCGACGGCGCTACAGCAGCGGCCTCAACAACAACAGTAGGTGCAGCAGCAGCAGCAGCAGCTGCTGAGGCAGCAGTTCGGCCGCAGGGAGGACGACAACGGCCAGCGGCTGCGTGGGTGAGGGCATGGGGTAGGGTGGCCGACGGAGAAGGAGAGGGAAAGGGGAGGCCATAGAGGCGGTGGTATTGGTGTCATTGGTGATGGTGGTGGTGATGGTGGCTGTTGGCTATTGGCGGTGGTGAGGTTGATGTAGTTGGTAGCAGTGGTGAACTGTGGTGGTTATGGTGGAATGGAAAGGAGGTGGTCGGGAATGGTGGTGGCTGTGTTGGAGGTGATGGTGGCGGAGGTGATGGTGGTTGGTGGTGACTGTCGTGGAGGAGGAGGAGGAGATGGGAATGGTGGTGGCTGTCGTGGCGGAGCTCCGACCGAGGAGGTGATGGTGGTTGGCGGTGGTGTGCTATGGTGGTGAGAAGGAAGGAGAGGATGATGATGAAGATGAGGGTTTGAATTAGGGTCGTCCAAGGGGTTCTTCATGGGAGTGAGATTGAATGAGTGGTGGGGATTGCATGGGTAAGTAAAGATCAAGGGTTGGGAGTGATTTGAGTGTCTAGATCAGTCCAAGGGATGGGGTAGCTATGTTCTACATAATTTATACCATTTTAGGTGTGAAATCAAGTATGGGAGTGTGAAAGAAGTGATGGATTTTACCTAGTTGGATGTGTGGCTGAACTTGTGATTCAAATAAGGAGAAATGGGATTGGATGAGGGGAAATTAAAGTTTGGTGTATTATAGAGAGGGAAAATAGGTGTGTGGTGTTTAGTATGAGCTATATGAATGGATATGAGGGTTTGGGTTGGGTGTTGGGTCTAGTTTTGGGTTAGGTTGGGTCATTGTACCAATTTAGTTAAAATTAGTGCTAATGGTGTTCTACAATTAATAGGAAGTGCATAAAATTTGAATTAGATGGGACACAAGTATCATGGACATAGTAGACTCGGAATAGATTATTGATAAATATTGGGTTGCAGGAACGGGTCGAGATTGTGTCACCAATTTCAATTAAAACGGACAAGGATGCAAAATTGGATTTAAAATTAGAAAATGTGCACGAATATTATAAAATTAAAATGAAGCACAATAGAGTGCATAAACGAGTGATGCAAAGATCAGGATTGAAGATTGGTATGCCTAGGTCAAGGGTGTGAAATTTATTGGAAGGAAAAAGCTAGTGTAGTGATATAGATATTTAAACAACGGTAACGTACAACAATTGAATAAAAATCACAGTAGTGAATTATAACCCCAATAATTAATCCCGAATAATCTAATTTAATCCATAATCCTATATTTTGGTCAGGGGGTTTACAATCTATCCACCTTAGAAAATTTTGTCCTCGAAATTAAAAATCTATCTCCACAACAACAAACTCCACGTATCTCTAAATATATAAACACAACTTGGTACTTAGTCCTACTCTACTCTCTTTACCTTAAACTGCCACATACGTACAGTCTAATCATCTAAGGCATTTGGTCCTCTAAACATCTTCTCACCATTATGAATCGTCTCGTTATTTTTATTATGCTAATCATCATCCAAAAAATTACCACATATAAGCCTAGGTTACTCAAGGATATTGTGACACAATCTAAGTTTGGAACTTCTAATATCTATCAAGAAAATAACGTTATTTTTTTTATTCTCAAAGGAGTGCTTGAGTTAGGCACTAAAATTCTATAAGCACAAAATCCTCAAGGCTACTTATGCATTATCTAAATCCCTTATTCTGCAACTGCGACGGTTAATATCTCAATATTCTTTCATAGTTATAACATCATCATCTTATAATATCCATATTGAAATCCTGCATCCTAACTTCTTACAATCGCTCTTAGCAGCAACAAGTCTAATTTAGCTAGTCAGTCATACCTAGTCTAGAAGCTCAACTCAAACAATTTCTAGAAGAAGTATATGTAATAAAATAATACATAAGTCTCTACTCAATACAATAATAATAAGAATACTAATCCTAAAATTTGAAAATCCACCGGCTAGGGTAAATCGAAAATATGTTCCCATATAACCACCTACTACTAAGGATTTGGTCAAACAAGCTTACACCCTAATAGTCAAAAATCTAAATCCCTGGCCCAAAGCAGTTAATGTGTAATCCACAATATTCATCTTATCATTCCTATAGGACTTCTATATTTTATTAACACTCCTCATCCAAGCTACATGGGTTCCATCTTATTACAACTTGCCATCCATAGTAGACAATACACAGTCTAACTTAAGACTATAACATCTATCAAAACTCCCATCCTTCAACCCATTTGTCTAGTTCAGATACTAGCTCAACTACTCAAGTTTTCAAAGGTGAAACCACGAGCCTAATAGACACTGGCAACCCAAACAAATCAAGTATATCTAATCTGATTCCAGCAGCTATATCCTAGTACCTAAGTTGTCAAGTCAACCAACAACATATCTAGTAATCCACGTATCTATTTTTAGCTTAATCATATAATCACCTTTATCTAAAGGGTAAAATTTTTTTAGGTCTGGTACTAGAAGTCACAAGGCATCTAGAGATTAACCACTATGGTTTGCTACATAAAGTGCTATTTTATACTCTATTTTTATTAGTATCTGATAATCTTCTTCTAGATGTGAGTCTAAGATTCTGTCTTCTCAAGTTCATAATGTCGCTTCTTGTATCACTATCATGAAGCTATAACTAATTCCTTGTATCATTATCATGGGGCTACAACTAACCCTAGCATCTAGCTATGTCTTCCCTAAATTATTCTAGAGCCTTAGAATCAAACTATCTTTCTAGCTTCTAATACTTATAATTACTGCTACCTTAAGGAAAGGTAGGGTTTTATCAGTTCCATACGTCTACTACTAGGTTCAATTCTTATGCTGACAATCTATACTTGCTCTAATATCTAGAAAGAACCTATCATCCTACCCTACTAAGGGTAACCATCTTATCATAGAATATCACATCAATCATACATTCTTCCGTCTTGACTAGGATCTACTCCTGGAGGAAATCACCGTGCGCGAGCATCCATCTCTCCGAAATAAGGAATACGAGAAACAATAATAATGATGTCGACGGTAAATGAGCGAATACAATATTGGAGTCCAAGGACGACAATCGAATACAAGAGGAGTTTTAAAATCAGTTATGAATTGAGATCTTATTCAACATTAATCCTAAGTTGCAGGCTCGTTCAGTACAGTAACGTAACTGAAACGATATGCTCTGACCTGCATGGGCCACCAATAAAACCATGTCATGCCCCAGTCCCAAAACACGTGGGACCAGACACGTGGCATTGGCCAGCTGGTACGACTCCGTAAGACTTTCCAATTTAATGGACCCGATGAAGTGCACTTACGCTGTCCACGGTCAAGTGATCAAGCTAAATATCTAATTCTAACATGCAACAACTAAACTAAATTCCAATCCATAGTAAATAAATCATAAGAGGGAACAGAACACATTATTAGTCTGCAGTCCAATAATACAGTCGTTCGAATAGACCAAGAGAATAATATAGGCCTATAAACACTAGGCTATAATAGTAGAGTCACAATGGAAAATAGTACATAACTGTAATAGGGGAAAGATATAATGATACCTGTAAGGATGTCCAACACACAGCCAGATCAAGCCTCATCCAAACTGCTCAAATGACCTGGAAGGGAACCAGGTCCTCAGAGGGATGTAACAAGATACAAAAAGTACATACCATAAAATAAATACTGTGTAAACTCAAGGGTGAACTAACCAGCTAAGTAAAATATACTTTAAGACAACCTTGGTACGTATGGGTAGGTAAAAGGTAAAAAATGTAGGTCGAGCCGGAGGCTAAGTACCTGGCATTAGCTGTAAACTGGATGCCAGGAGTATATGCTGACTACATCGACGATCATGATAGCGCATAGCTAGTAACCTCTGTCGGATGTATCAATAAGAATATACGCCCATAACCGGGTAACACTGAACCCATAACTGGGTAACACATAGCCCATAACCGGGTAACACTGCAGCTCACGATCCCGTAGTTTACTCTGAAAATACGGTAGCCAAATATTTGTCTCATACGCCTACTAATTGTCTTTCCCGCCCAATGCCAATATACATATCGCGAATACGATATGGACATCTCGTACTATAATGCAAGTCACTAAAAAAATATACAACTATGCTAAATACCGTCACACGTGCTGCTCACACCGATGGCCAATCAAGTTTGAAGCACGTGTACCTACATGAACTCACTCTGTGACGTACAATGATACGTGTCAAGGCCCGGGAAGTCATATTGATAACTCCACAACTTTAGGTGCGTCCACTAGACACTAGGTCAAACACAAGTCCTAAGGTCAACACCTTCGTTGACTACACCCGAGTCGTTCTCGAACGCGCACAGTTATATAATATTAAAATAATAAAATATGCAAACTAATAATAATTGAATTTAAACAGTACAACAAGGTAAGATATACTTGCCTGGAAGCCAGGCGAAGATTCGAATACGAACTCGTTAGGGAAGTAGCAGCACAACAATGAAAACTGGAGCTGATATCCCCAGATATTGTCAGAAATATCATCAACAGCCCAAAATGAGTGAGATACTCAGAAAAGTATATACATACGTCCAATTTGGATACAAGAGCAAAAATGCAGTTTCTGGTCAACACGAGATCCACAAGTAGGCCTATCTTACACCAAAAAATGCGCCAGAGATAAAGTTCTCCAAATTGTTAAACTTAGTATCTATGAGTCCAGAACGATGATACGAACCCAACGGAACATTCAGAACTGGATTTCGATGAGCCGATCACGAAATCGCCCGTTATGCAGAACCGTGGGGCCTACAAAATGATGTTTCACCAATATTCTCAGAATCGAACCAAACTTGGGTCATAGGACCAGCGTAACGCTGTGAATCCGATGGCGCAAGTTTCGTTACGAAATGACAGGCACACACAAAATTAGGACTAGTGTCAGAATAGGCCAATACGGTACTTTTTGGTGGATACGCGTTAATTTTGGTGTGCACGCACATCCAAATCAAGTTCCGTAAAAGTACACACGTCCACGTTGATGATACGTGTCTTTCGGTGCAATCGGTACGTGACGAGGTTGCCCGGATTGACGGGACATACTCTGTATCGGAGAATTTTATTATTTTAAAAAACTATTTTTCTCATGAATTGGAACTCAAATTACTTATAATAGAATGTAAGCTAAATTATTCTACTTGAAGGCATTACAAAAGGGTTAGGTTAAAAGTATACCAGAGGTGATGGTTCAGGATTTGATCAAGCGAGGAGGAAGATATCACAATGCGAAGAAGGGGTGTTGGTGCTCGGTTCTGGACTGTGGGGTGCTCGGGTCTGTGGTCGGGTCGGGGCTCTGGCAGCTCCAACCAAGGGAGGCTCGGCCAGGGGGTGAGGGTGGCTCGCCGGCGGTTGGGGCTCTCCGTGGGTCGCCGCCGGCGCTACAACAACGGCCTCTACAGCAACAGTAGGCGTAGCAGCTGCTGAGGCAGCAGTTCGGCCGCAGGGAGGACGGCGGTGGCCAGCGGCTGCACAGGCGAGGGCACGGGGTAGGGTGGCCAGCGGAGGAGGATAAGGAAAGGGGAGGCCATAGAGGCGGTGGTGTTGGTGTCATTGGTGATGGTGGTGGTGATGTTGGCTGTTGGCGGTGGTGAGGTTATTGTAGTTGGTGGCGGTAGTGAACTGTGGAGGTCGTGGTGGAGTGGAGAGGAGGTGGTCGGGAATGGTGGTTTCTGTGTTGGAGGTGATGGTGGTGAGAGTGGAAGAGGTGATGGTGGTTGGCGGTAACTGTCGTGGAGGATGAGGAGATGGGAATGGTGGTGGCTGTCATGGCGGAGCTCCGGCCGAGGGGGTGATGTTGGTTGGCGGTGGTGTGCTGTGGTGGTGAGGAGGAAGGAGAGAATGATGATGAAGATGAGGGTTTGAATGAGTTAGGGCTGGCCAAGGGGTTCTTCATGGGAGTGAGATTGAATGAGTGGTGGGGATTGAATGGGTAAGTAGAGATCAAGGGTTAAGAGTGATTTGAATGTCTAGATCAGTCCAAGGGATGGGGTGGCTATATTCTACAGAATTTACACCATTTTAGGTGTAAAATCAAGTATGGGAGTGTGAAAGAAGTGATGGATTTTACCTAGTTTGGTGTGTGGTTGAACTTGTGATTCAAATAAGGAGAAATAGGATTGGATGAGGGGAAATTGAAGTTTGGTGTATTGTAGAGAAGGAAAATAGGTGTATGGTTTTTAGTATGAGCTATATAAATGGATATGAGGGTTTGGGTTGGGTGTTGGGTCTAGTTTTAGGTTAGGTTGGGTCATTGTACCAATTTAGTTAAAATTAGTGTTGATGGTGTTCTACAATTAATAGAAAGTATGTAGGATTTGAATTGGATATGACACAAGTGTCATGGATGTAGTAGACTCAGAATAGATTATTGATAAATATTGGGTTGCAGGAACGGGTCGAGATTGTGTCTCCAATTTCGATTGGAACGGACAAGGATGCAAAGTTGGATTTAAAATTAGAAAATGTGCACGAATATTATAAAATTAAAATAAAGCAAAAGAGAGTGCATAAACGAGTGATACAAAGATCAGGATTGAAGATTTGTACATCTAGGTCAAGGGTGTAAAATTTGTTGGAAGGCAAAAGCTAGTGTAGTGCTCTAGATATTTAAACAACGGTAAAGTACAACAATTGAATAAAAATCACAGTAGTGAATTATAATCCTAATAATTAATCCCAAATAATACTAATTTAATCCATAATCCTATATTTTGGTCAGGGGGTTTACAGGTTCATAGCCTAGGCCCCTATGGGTCTGTTCAAATGGACGTCGAATTTCTCGACTAGTAGAAAATATTCGTTGGCGCCTATCTGGGTGTCGTTGCCGGGCTTGCCATAACAGTTTTTTGCCAAATTGGCCCTTTTTTGATAGCTCGTGGATTTGGGGCTCCCCTCATGGTTGATAAATCTACCTCTGTTCAGTCTAGATCGAGCAAAGAGTTTTCGTCGAGATGGACGTTAATGTTCCCTTGCTTCTTAAGGTTCGGATTGAACTTCCAGGAGGGAGGAGTCTATGGCGACCATTGGATTTTGAATCAAGGCCCCAATACTGTTTCGGTTGTTGGCATCAGGGTCATGTCGTGGAGTTCTGCAAAAGAAGGAAAGGCACAGAGGGAGTGGGCAGTATCTCAGAGGTTGGGAAGGTGCGGGTTTCTTCCCCATTTGATCGTACATGGGGTAAGGAATAACATTGTATAACGAGCAAGAAAGTTGGGAGTGGATCCAGAACATCACGGGGAGGGGTGTAGAAGAGCCCTGATTCGGCAATGGTGCACGATATACAAGAGGTGGAGGTGCTTGAGCCCGAGCAGGACGTTTGGACCAAGGTTGCTCATGGAAGGAAGATAGGTGGTAAGGGGAGTAAGCAGTCGAAGGTGGAAAATGCTGAGAGCTTGAACATCAGGCACTTTTAAGTCTCCCAGGCAGTAGTGAAGCATCAACTACCTTATTCGAGCATAGAGAGGAATGACTCAATTGGGCGAAAGGCTGACCCAGGGGTAGGGAGCGATCCATTAGAGGAGGCGAAGAACGGACAAACAGGCGGCATGGAGTCAGGGAGGAAGACCACAGGTTACTCGTGCAAGAGAAATCGGGGAGAAGGTAGACTCTAGGAGAGGCAGAGGATTGTGGAGAAAGTGGGGAGTTGTCCACCTACGGGCGACAGGTCAGAGGGGACGACGGGTGGACAGGAAGGTCAGGAACAGGATAAGGCTAAACCTTGGAATCAAGTGTCTGGTGGTGGGGAGGAGCAAGAACCTTTTCATTAGCAGTAGGGGGAGGGCAGGACATAATTTCTAGAGGGAGAGGTAGATGACTCCAAGGAGAAGAAAAAGAAGAAGCAGAGGGAGAAAGTAGATATCAAAGAGCCCCAGAAGAAGCATCACTCCAGCAAGGTAGTGAGGCTGTCCAAATCCATCATTCATGTTTAAGTTCATGATTTGGAATGTAAGGGGAATTGGAAGTTTTTTGACTACTTCCAGAATAAAAATGCTTTGCAGGGTCCATCATGTGTTTTGCTTGTTATCATAGAACCAAAGGTCGATAATGATAAGGTTGTTTCCTTCCAATTGGAACTGGGGTTTCAACAAGCAGTGGTCAACGACAAAAGGAACATATGGGTCCTGTACAAGGACTTGAAGAAGGTTTCTATTTTGGACTCATTTGATCAAGCAATCATTTTATCTTTTAAACATCCGGAGTTAGCAGGGGAAGTTGCCGCCTCTTTTGTTCACGGGAGCAACCTGAAGAAGGAGAGGCAAGTTCTCTAGGAGAGGCTTATCAATGTTCAGAACCAGGGGTGCAGACCTTGGCTCTGTGGTGAAGACTTCAATGCCATTAGCCAAGTGGACGAAAGGAAAGGGGGCTGCCCACCTGATACGTCTTCTATCCAGGATTTCAGGGAATTTATGATCGCCAAGGGGTGCTACAAAATGCCGGTTAATGGGAATCCTTTCACCTGCTTCAACTCTCAGGTCGGGAATCACAGGCAATGGTCAAGGCTGGACAGGGTCTTGGTTGATCACGGTTGGGAGGCAATTGCACCGAAGATGAAAGTTGAGCATCTGAATAGAACGGAATTGGATCACGCACCACTATTGGTGATAATGGACATCTCTAGGCGGGGGGGGGGGGGAGGGGGGAAGGAAAGGGTTCACTGTAATGCCCCACTCCAAACGTTTAGTTATGAAGCACTTGTTACTTTGACTCGGTTGAGAATCGAGTCTCGGGAAAATTTTACCGCCAAATCAACACAGACGAAATATAATGAACCCTTCAAATTGATGGAACGACTTCTATTGAAATAAGTCCAAGAGTTTTTATTGGTTATTTTGCTTCTTGATTTTGTGTTGCTTTGTGTTTTGTCTTGCTTTCGATGACTTGGTTTTCATGATTCACTTTTCTGGCTTGCGCGTTCTTTTCGAATCGTAAGGGAAAGAGATCGAAGGATACTAACCAAGTAATTGTTATAATTTTAGGAAGCATAACCAAGGAGTGACCGTTGCATAAGGCTTCCCCATCCTCTCGTTCGATTCAATCGGTGAGTGGCTTAGGTCCTTCGATGAATCCTTTAGTCTGCACATCTTAATAAAGAATCTCTAGTTCACTTATAAATGTTGCCTCACTAACAAGATAAGATAAAAAGAAATATTATTGCATGCTTCAAGTATAGAACTCCTATCTTACTAGTTACATATTGAATGCTTATTTGTCCCTCGTATGCTGCACATTGAGTAATACTGCTGGAAACCTCTTGACTTGATCTAAAAAATGAGAAGAAGAGATAGACTTGCTTGTTCATTGTTCATCAATTGCATGATAGCATATTTTCTGATAGGAACTTACATACATGCATTTGGTCAGGATAACTTGTGCACAAGGTTTATCTCTTGAGCGGTTCCTGGGACACTAGGGATCGTTCGGCCTGGGAGAGATCTAGATACCCTGAGGCTTGAAGTCCTTACTTATTAGAGGGTATAGGTCTATTAGCGAGATGGGCTTGTACCTCCCAACTGCTAATCCCGTGGAGGGAACCATCATGTAGTTAGGGCACATGCTAGGTTTACCTTCTTGCATACCTAACACCTGATGCCAAGATTGATTCATATGCAAATTATGGATAACTTGTGTATCTGGTGCAGGGATAACCGCTTAGCCGTGGGTAAGATTTATTATATGTATAGTCTATCTATTATCTATGTTTTCTTGCATGAATTATTAAAAAGAAACTAGACAACTAGAAAGATCATCTAATAATGTTAGCTTCATATGCTTACTTAGTATGAATTTCTTGGAGAGTTTGGCCACGGTCGCTCACCAGTACATGTTATAGTATTGACCCACGTTTGTGGACAAATCTCTAGGTTTTGGTAGCGAAAGCTTGACGAGCATTTTGAATCAGTGTTAGCGCATCTTTCCAACGAGACCGTGCTTGTGCTGCTTCCTTAGCTTTTCTTTCCTGTGGGCAAACTCCTCTTCTGCTAGATATTTTTATTTTGGTCCTACTAAAAGGATATAATGTATGGATGTTGTGGCTAGTTTTGGGATTGTAAAAAGAGTTGTAGGCCTTCTATTGCATATTTTGTAACTCAGCCAAGCAAGTACTTTGTAATCGTCTCAAGCATCAATAAAGAAAGTATTTTGTGTTCCTATCAAATGTGTTCAACTTTGGTTCTCTATTTTTTGAATCATGTGCCTATATATATGTATATTTTTGTCTAACTTATGTCTTGTGTAGGTACTATGCCTGGTGCAAGCGCAAAACGAGGACGATTGGTTCCGTAGGGACCAAGCTAGGACGATCGGCCCATACGGGACTGGGGTATAAAAGGTGGTATCAGAGCACGACTTTACGTCCTTGGCCTCTACAAATATTGTTTTCAAAAGTGATATAAGTTTTCAAGCGGTTTTAAAAGTCCAGAATTTCAAAAATGGCTGCGAATCTATATAAGTAAATTGAAGGTGTTATGTCCCGCTCTTGAAAAGTATGAAAAAACCCAACGTCCCATGCAATAAGTCCATAATACGTTATGAGACTAATGCAAGCTACTCTCTTTTGCAGCAAGATGACTATAACAGGTAATCAAGGGACATCGCGCACAGGAGCGTGAGCGATGACCAAGTCGATAGGCTGATTGCGATGTTCAAAAATCAGAATGATCGACATGTGGCCCAACAGGAACGGTTCAAAGCTCAGCAGCAACGGGCTGATGCTAAAGCCTTAGCACAACAACAACAGCTTGACTCTATGACTCAGATAGTGACAGTCTTAGTCGCCAACAGTGGTGCATCGAGAATCGCCGCGACACCTACGACAGCCGCGACTACACCTCAGGGAGCAGGCTTAGCAGAAACTAACGAGCCTCGACGGACGGCCAGGAAGTCTACCTATAGAGGTGCCGAGTTTCTAAAGTTGAACCCTCGGAAGTTTGAAGGCAGGACTACAACATATAAGGTGATGGACTAGATCGCAATGATGGAGGGCTTGTTTGAATTTGCTTCGATACCTGCGAACAAGAGGGTGGCATATGCAGACATGCAGCTACGGTTATAGGCACACGACTGATGGCAAATCAAGAAGCTAGATCTCCCCACAAAGCATCAGGATGGTAAGATCAATTTGTGAATATTCAAGGATGCATTCCTTGCACAATATCTTCCGCCATATGTGAAGCAAAGAAAAGAAGATGAGTTTACCAAACTTAAGCAAGGGAGCATGTCCGTCGAGGACTATGAGTCAGAATTCTCCAAGCTTGCTAAGTTCGCTAGCTCATGATTCCTAATGAGGGAGCCTATACACATAGGTTCATAAGAGGCCTAAATGATAACCTGAGAAAGGATGTTATGAACCGAAAGTGTAAATCGTACATCCAAGATTTTGAGGCAACTGTACAGAATGAGCAGTTCATACCATGAAGTGCTCCAAAAAAGGCACCAGCTCCTCGAAATTCTCCTACAAAAAGACACCATAATGGGGAAAGAAAGATAGCGGGTGAGCAGCACCATGGTCCAGAGTGCAGTTACTGGGGCAAATAGGGCCACACCGTAGATGTTTGTTGTTCTACAAACAATGAGTATTTTAACTGTGGACAGAAAAGGCATCTGGCTATCAACTGTCAAAACAAGAGGGTTTTGCCACCATACCGCAATAACAACATTGGTAAGAATAAGAATCAGAACCCTGCCCCAGCCCCAGCCCCAGCTAATGAATATACTGATTAACCAAGAAGGGCTAGAGTGTATCAGCTGAATATTGAATGCGACACTAGCGGGGTACGATGTTGGTGAGTCTGATTCCTTTGACCTCTTGATGCCTTGATCGTTGACTCCTTTATATCTTAAGTTTTGAGGACGAAATTTCTTCTCAGTGGGGTATTATGTAAGGCCCCACTCCGAACGGTTACTTATGGAACACTTATTACTTTGACTCGGTTGAGAATCGAGTCTCGGAAAAACCTTACCGCCAAATCAATACGAACGAAATAAAATAAAATGAACCCTTCAAATTGATGGAACAAATTCTATTAAAATAAGTCTAAGAGTTTTCGTTGGTTGTTTTGCTTCTTGGTTTTGTGTTGCTTTATGTTTTGTCTTACTTTTAATGACTTGGTTTTCATGATTCACTTTTTTCGCTTGCGCGTTCTTTTTGAATCGTAAGGAAAAGAGATCGAAGGATGCTAACCAAGTAAATATTGCAATTTTAGGACGCATAACCAAGGAGTGACCGTTATATAAGTCTTCCCCATCCTCTCGTTCGATTCAATCAGTGAGTGGCTCAGGACTTTCAATGAATCCTTTAGTCTGCACGTCTTAATAAAGAATCTCTGTTCACTTATAAATGTTGCCTCATTAACAAGATAAGCTAAAAAGAAATATTATTGCATGCTTCAAGTATAGAACTGCTATTTTACTAGTTACATATTGAATGCTTATTTGTCCCTCGTATGCTGTACATTGAGTAATACTGCGAGAAACCTCTTGACTTGATCTAGAAAATGAAAAGAAGAGATAGACTTGCTTGTTCATTGTTCATCAGTTGCATGATAGCATATTTTTTGATAGGAACTTGCATACATGTATTTGGTCAGGACAACTTATGCACAAGGTTTATCTCTCGAGCGGTTCCTAGGGTACTGGGATCGTTCGGCCTGGGAGAGATCTGGATACCCTGAGGCTTGAAGTCCTTACTTACGGGAGGGTATAGGTCTATTAGTGAGATGGGCTTGTACGTCCCAACTGCTAATCCCATGGAGGGTACCATCATGTAGTTAGGGCGCATGCTAGGTTTACCTTCTTGCATACCTAACACCTGATGCCAAGATTGATTCATAAGTTATTCATATATGCAAATTATGGCTAACTTGTGTATCTACTGCAAGGATAACCACTCGGTCGTGGGTAAGATTTATCATATGCATAGTCTATCTATCGTCTATGTTTTCTTACATGAATTGTTAAAAAAAAACTAAACAACTAGAAAGATCACCTAATAATGCTAGCTTCATATGCTTACTTAGTGTGGATTTTTAGGTGAGTTTGGCTACAGCCGCTCACCAGTACATATTGTAGTACTGACCCACATTTGTGGACAAATCTCCAGGTTTTGGTATCGAGAGCTTGGCGAACATTTTGAACCAATGTTAGTGCATCTTTCCATCCGGACTGTGCTCGTGCTGCTTCCTTAGCTTTTCCCTCATGTGGGCAAACTCCTGTTTTGCTAGATGTTTTTATTTTGGTTATACTAAAAGAATATAATGTAAGGAAGTTGTGGCTAGTTTTTGTATTGGTAAAAGAGTTGTAAGCCTTCTATGGCATATTTTGTAACTCATCCAAGCAAGTACTTTGTAATACAATCTTCAAGCATCAATAAAGAAAGTATTTTGTATTCCTATCAAATGTGTTCAACTTTGGTTCTCTATATTTTGAATCCTGTGCCTATATATACATATATTTTTGTCTAACTTGTGTCTTGTACAGGTACTATGCCTGGTGCAAGCGCAACTTAAACTTGTACGGCATCGCGCCCAAGGGAGGACGATCGGTTCCATTAGGACCAAGCGAGGACGATCGGTCCTTACGGGACCGGGGTGTGGCATTCAGGTTCCTAGATTTCTTGAAAAGCATCCAAGTTTTATTCCTCTGGTGGAAAAAGCCTGGAGCTCGATATCAGAGGGGCATGGGATGGTCAAGTTCAGATTACAGTTGACTGCGACCAGTAAAGCTCTGAAGCTATGGAGTCAGGAAAATTTTAGGGACATCTTCGTTGCGGTCAAAGAGGCAGAGGAGGAAGTCTCCAGGGATGAGGCTATCTTCGATGGGGGCGACGACAGTGGGAGCAGGGTGAGGATGAATGAAGCCAGGGCCCAGTTGAAGCAAAAATTAGAAGTGGAGACGACTTTCTGGAAGCAGAAGGCCATGCTTAGATGGGACTCGGAAGGTGACTGAAATACCGCCCTTTTACATTCCTGTATGAGCAGCAAATGCAAGAAGCTGAGGATTCACAACATTGTGAAAGAGGATCTCCAGGTGACATCCAACATCGATGATCTCAAATCCGAATCAATTTTATTCTTTTCCAACCTCTTTCAGAAAGCTGAGGTATGGGAGGATGAAAGGTTCCTGGAAGGTTCCTGGACGTCATCCCTCCGACCGTCACTTTGGAAGACAATGACATGCTTATCGCACCTCCGAATATTAAGAAGATCAGGAAGGTGGTCATGGGATTAGACCACGGGAGCTGTCATGACCCACACCCGGTATAGGGGCACGAGTGCGTGGGTACGTCCAGCGTACGCCGCAGCATCGGCGGTAGAACATTGTCTAGGTCACAATACTAGCTAATCACTCTCACATGAATATCCAACTCCATAAGGAGACACAAATATCATAATGCTAATATGGAATACTCAATCACATAACTAAGCACGATGAGATATCGAAGAAATAAATAAAATACAAGACATGTCTAAACAATAATAATAGTCTAACATGCAATCAATAACATCCATATCTCCAAGTATGTCGGAAACAAGTCCTCTATGTCACAGTCTGGAAAAAATATCCAGTCAGGATTGAAGCAAAGTACATCTCAATAACAGTTCCAATTAATTGATAAGGACTATAAAACAATAAATAGATGATGCTATATACTGAGAGAAGACAATAAATAAATGCAATGACAAAATAAAGAGACAGACAATATAGGCAATATGGTACAGTCAGTGCATATATGAAATAAAGAGAACGAGGTACAATATCATATACGGGTGATGTAGTATATAAACTAAAATAGAGAACTGTAACTATTCTAAGTGTTTGAAATCGTAGTTTCGAAATATGATTGGCTTGGAAACTTGTTCGATAGCTACATGGCCTGACTAATCATACGTGAGGTGTATGATTAACACTATCAATGTCTACACTTGTACGATAGGTAATTTGATCACATCTCTCACTAACAATTTTCCCGCCCCCAACTAGTATTGTGGATCCAATCATGACACGTCACGATACACGATCAATGTCCAATATATCATGTACAATGTCTAATATTAATGTCTAATATCAATATCGTGTACAATGTCAATACGATAACCAATGTAATATCTCATGACTAAAGATCCAATCTATATACTAGTCCGTGTAGCACAGTGTCAAGAATCAGATGTAACATTTCTAAATACTTGAATTATAGAAATTATCAAATAACAGAAATTATCAGAGAATATACTCGCCTGGGGTCCTGCTGTTGGCAATACCAATAACCTGATTCCGAAGTCTTGTCTGAACAATCCAATAATCCTATAGACATCATATAATACAATATTTACATCAGACATTACACTAACACACAATCATAAATATATTGAACTCAGGGGCTACGCTAGGTATGACACTAGTCAACTAGCAGGGTCAATTGTGCGTCTAATTGCGCGGGTGTCGCGTCTGTAATTGCTGTGCAAAATAGACAGTCAAAATGATACGGACTCGCCAGTACGTCAGTGTACATAATGGCAGTCTTCTAAAACTTCACATGGTCCCATGTCAATGCAACTACGGGGTATCCGTATTTACACTCGGGTCACCTAGTTCATATATAAATATACATATTATTATCTAGCATATATCAATAATACTTTTTATATATATATATATATATATATATATACCAATTAATTAAATATATAATACATATATGTATATACACTAATTGAATTTATACTATGTATATATATATATACGTATATATACCTATTATATACATTTTAGTGTATACTAGAGAATACATATACTATACATATATACCAATCATATACATTAAACATATAATAATGGGATACCTAACTATACACACACACACACACACACACACACACACACACACACACACATAATCACATAAACTGAAGGAGTAGGGACAGGTTCGAACCTGTGCACGTGCAAGAGATCGACGATGACGATGATGACGGCGATGGCGATAACTACGACGATGACGACGATGAAGGTGATGATGATGGTGGTTATGATCATGGTGAAGATGATGGTGAAGGTGATGATGAAGATGATAACGATGATGATTAGGGTGAAGGTGTTGGTGATGATAATGGTGAAGGCGATGATGATGATCATGGCGAAGATGATAATGAAGGTGATGGTGATGATCATGGTGAGGCTGCCGGAGGAGCTCAGGAAGGAGGAGTGGAGGAAGAGAACGATGAGGGAGAGAGCTGCTAGACGATGGTGGTGGCTGGAGTGATAAGGGTGGTGGTGATTATGATGATGGTGGTGGTGATGTAGAGTGGTGGTGGTGGTGGTGTAGAGTTCGTCGAGGGATGAAGATAGGTGGTCGGGAAGCAGTGGCCGGGAAGAGAACAGAGGGAGGAGGAGAACGGCTGTGCTCGGCTTACAGGCGAGCGGGGTCGAGGATGGCCGGGGCGGTCGAGGCGTCGACGTTCTGGGGTGTAGTCGGGACAGCTGAGGTCGTGGCCGCGGAGAACTATGCGGAGCTGTGCTGCTCCGACGTTCAGGTGCAGGAAGCAAGGAGGTGATGGTGCTGGCGGTTCAGTCCGGCATGGTGGGGGTGGATAGTGGCTTGGTTCAGTCGGCGTCGTACAGTACAGCGGGTTGGGGACAGCGAGATGGCAGCCGTGTGGAGGAGGGTCTCCGGCGGGCTTCTGGGTGCAGCGTTCAGCGTCGGGACGAGGTATAGGAGGGTTGTCGTATGGAGGAGAACGGCGGACAGGTTTCTCCGGCGAGGGGGTGTGAACTCCGACGAGGGTCGGTCGAAGTTGAAGGAAGGGGGAAGGGGATGAATGAACAGGGAAGGGGAAGAAAAGAATCGACTGTGAGTATGGTTTAAAGGAAAATAGAAAAAGGAAAAAGTAAAGAAAAGGATATTATATACCCATGGTATAGGGTTGACCTAGAACTATTGGGCTTGGTTAACATCCCCCTTGGGATTGGGCCTTGGCTTGTCATGGATATTTTCAAGGGCTATGATTCAATTCGGTTCAAAACGAATTGCTAGGATTGCATTAGTTCAAGATTTTGAGGGCCATGGTTCAAGGAGGTGATGTTGAATTACGCACTCCCAAAAATTATGAAAAAATATACAGAAGAAGAAATGGGTTTATTTACGTGTCGTGTCCAACGGGGTGGACACCTTAATGCACTTTTGCATAAAAGTGTCCAACAATTGGAAAATTACACAAAGTTAGATTTATGGTTTAATTTAATTAAAATTAATACAATTGGTGTTCTAAAATTAATTAAAAGTACATGGGGTTAAAATTAAGTGGGACACAAGTGTCATGAATGAAGTAGACTCATAATAAAATATTACCCTAATTTGGGTTGCTCAAAATGGGTCGAGATTGTGTCTCCAATTTCGATTGGAACGCACAAGGGTACAAGGTTGAATTTATTGGAATTAAATAATAAACGTTTGCGACGAATATTGTGCGACTAAAATGTAGCACAAGAGAGCATAATTATAAGTTACACAAAGATCAAAAAAGAAGGCAGGCACGTCTAGGACAAGGTTATAAAATTTGTTGGAAGGCAAAAGCTAGGGTAGCGCTCTAAATATCGAAGCAACGGTAAGACACAAGAATTAAATAAAATCACAATAATTAATTATAACTCTAAATAATTAATCCCAAAAATTACAAATTAAATCCATAATACTATATTTCGGTCAGGGCTCTACCTAGTGGGCGTCTAGGTCTAGCCTACTAACTCATGCATTAATGAACACTATACAATATAATATATATCTATACATACATCATGCAATTATTTAAAATAAATACACACAATACCTATAATATATAAAATGACAAAAATACCCCTATTTTCAGGATGTGGTAATGACAAGTCTACCCTCCTTAAAAGAATTTTGTCCTCAAAATTTAAAATCCTCAATAGTTGTATTTGTCTATTTATTTATTACCATCAAATTTTAAATTCATCAACCATATAATCATGAAGTAAATTCATATTGTTATTTCACCAAAAGTTTCAAAATTCTAAAACATCATATTCCTGAAAATCTTCAAATAATTATCAAATTCTATTCTTATCATAATCTCCTCCAAAATTTTAATAACTAAATACAAAAATTTAATATTCAATCCTCTAATTAAAATCCAATCAATGCATATTTATAAATTTTAAAAAAAATCTCATCCGAAAAGTTTGAATCTCAAACACTAATCCATTAATCATCTTACTCCTCTAATTTAAGTCCAATCGATGCATATTTATAAAATTTAAATCCATATCTATCTAAGTATACCTATATATTCACAGTCTCTAACACACAAGATACACACAAATACACCAATCTAATATCATCACACAAGGTACTTGTTGTTATTAGCACTAACCCTTGATATAGAAACACTAACTCTCTTGGTATGGTAACACTAGCTTCATCATTAGATCACCTCATCGCACTTATTAGAACTCATGATCATTTGCACTTTTTATAACTTATATAATACACATGCCTCATTTCACTCTCAAAGGCAGGCATATAGTTCCATATCTCGATTGATGTATACGTATCTCCCTTTAATCTCTTACAGCCTGTCACACTAGTCTGTGATATACTTCATATCTTGCATGATCCATCTTGATATTTTTCTAACCATGGCACACACATTAATACCTTTTATGCATGTATATTTCTTTACTCTTGACATACCCAAGTATCAACCATCAAATTGAATATCATGCTCCGTTAATTTTTAATACAATTTTCCCTGATACTTAATTGTTTATATGGATCACCCAGCTACATAAATTCATGACTATCCAGGACTGTCATGCTGACTCTGATACTTACTCTTGGAACCATCACTGATACTTAAGTCATCCAAACTAGGGTTTTAGGTTTAGGGTTTCTTAAACCAATCTAACTAATCCAAAACAACCCAGCTAGATAATTAAAAATAAAATAACTATTCTACACCAATAAATAAGTCTGACAAGGGTGTTGGTTGGGTCTGACATGGGTCCACTAGGGTCTGACACAGGTCCAAACTAGCCAAAACCCTAAAACAACCAATGAAAATAAATACATGCATCCAATTAAATATAAATACAATTATTTATGATCAATACATAATTTATCAAATTAAAATAAAAAAATCCTATTTTCTAGAATTGGGTAGTGACAAGTCATCCTATTAAATCCTCAATCAATTCGTAACTTCTGACACTAAGTATCGTTCAAGCTATTTCTCAAAATCCAAGTACGATTCTCTATGTTCGCCTAAGCGATAAATCCGAGAATATTTTTATCGGTTGTCGTTCTAAGTCTGACTTGTCTTATTCCTGAAAGATATCCAAATTTTGTTGCAACTAACTAGCACCAAAGGGTCTTGGCGCACGATACTCAGCACAACTTAGCCGAAAGGCTGTGTGCAAAGCTAACCGTTCGGACAATATTCGATTTCGTATAATAACCAGTTGAGTAAACATGTATAGTTATTCAGGTTCGCACATAAGTTGCAATTCTAGCATGAGTCAAATCCCTAAGGGTCTAGTACAGGTTGGCACAAAAGCCTTAGCATCATAATTTTGCACAAGCAATCACATTATTCACATGCACTTTTGAAAGTATTTAGACTCATTGTTGGAATATTCTGTTGGAACATTGAGAGAGAGTGTGCACATAACCCACGAACGAGCTTTCAAAACTGAGAAAATTGGAACAAAGTCCAAAGGCGTATAGCCAAGCTCTGATACCAATCTGTCATGCCTCGATCTTCCGCAGGCTAATCGGCCGTCCCCGCTAGGCGAGAATTACCATGCCAGCGCTCCCGCGGGACAATCGCTTTGAACCATCTGAGAGTAATGCCGCACAAGCGTGAGCCACGCCCGTACAAGGCCGAGGATCATTCGCTAGCGGTAAGAGGTCTAAGCCACAGAGTCGCACAGATTATCCGAGTGCAGCAGAATTATAAGCGCATAAGAGATTGGTAACAAGTTCACTGAGTCGTTAATAGCGAAAGTATTAAATAACACAAGTAGAAGTAAAAACAAACTCTTTATTAATATAAACAAGTGTTACAGGCACGTGGTACAGAGAGCCACGAGCCGTCTATGCTGTCTGTTCGTTGTACTGCAGAGAGCAGACAACACCACCAAGTGCCAAAAGCTTGTAGCCGTATGGCACAGATAACCATGTGCCGCTTGCGCCGTATCGAGCCGCCAATAGCAGTCCCTGTCCCCTTCTCACTTGACTCGCTCAAGCTAATTTGCTGTCCGTATAGCTCCAGGCCTTAAGGCCCTTGGCCGCATGGTCTCTGGGCCCTATGGACTTCTGGCTGCATGTACACCGGGTCGCATGGGCACCTAGCCGCATGCGCTCCTGGCCGCAAGGGATCCTGGCCGCATGGTCTCCTGGCCGCATGCGCATTTGTCCGCAAGCGTACCGGGCCGCATGGATACCTGATTACATAGACCCTGGCCGCATGCGCTCCAGGCCTCATAACTCCATGAAGCCTGCGCCTGAGGAGCGCTCAAGCGCCATACAACGATCATGACGTACTAAGTACAAAGTGCGCCAATAAAGCGCCACTTTGTGCCCTTGAGTCCGAGTCCGAGACGCTAAGCCCCTTTGGGGATTAGCTCATAAGGGAAACTTCTCAAAGGTGGTGACAAAATAAAGATTATCATAATGGGGTCACACTTAATCCCTCTAGAAAGTCAACCTACATGGGCCACTACCCTAAATGCATATACCAATACTAAGCAAAGCTATATATTGAGATATACAAATTAGTGGTTTTCAAATGTGGGACTAAAACTCCCAAAGCAAAGTAAAAAACACCAACAATCCCCCACATATATCATAATATATGGTCGAGCATTTCTCATAGTGACTGTCCATCATGCATTAGGATAGATGTCGCCCACGACTTGAATCTTCCCGCAAGGGTTAAACAACAGTACGATACAAGAATGGACTAAGCCTTGAATTCTGAGTCGTAGCTATTGTTATTCCTACTCGCATAATGACATTAGTTGTGCCTCTATTCGCACATTAAAGGTCTTGTGCTGACTTGGTATTGGTATATGTTTCTTGGGTGTCTACAAGTGTACCCTCAAGAGGTGAGTTCTTTTAAGAGAGTTTAACTTTTTCTAGCATGAAGTCTTGCGCTTCTGTGTGGTGCTACGCCACTATGACATGTCTCGTAGCCGAGGTTAACTACCTCTTGTGGTGTCATCCACTGTAGCATGAGGTCACTAGCCTCTTAGTAGTAATGTACTACATCCCAGCATGAAGTCTTGTGCTTCCGTGCGGTGCTACACCGCTGTAACATGGCTCACAACTGAAGTTGACTACCTCATGTGGTGTCACCCATTGTAGCATGAGGTCACCGGCCTCTTAGTAGTGTTGTTTTACAATTCTCTACCTTTTCAGCATTAGGCTACCTGCCTATTTACGATGCTACTGTTACTGTGACATGGCTCGTTGCCGAGGCTTTACATCTTTTACCTCATCGTGGTGTCACACCATTGTAGCATGAGATACAAGTCCTTTCTAGTACTGAACTACATGTGATTCCTACAGCGCACGCTGGACATTCACTCTGTCCGAGAACTCATTAAGGCGTAGAAGCCAACCTTACACAGGAATTGTTCTATAGAACAAAATAGTATACTACAGTAGTTTCGAGTATGTATCCCATATTATCCATAAGGACTACCCACTATACTTGATATTTTTCCAGTCAATGGTCCTCCCTTGAACCAAAAGCTAGATGCCTAGTAGATTTCTCTTTGAACTAATAGCATAAAACTTAATGGTAGGATTACAAAGACACAATATCAGAGGTCCCTCAAGCCCATTTTACCTGTTGTGCTCGTTCATAAAATATATATTTTGGGATATATTTATTTCTTGCTTGTATTTATTTCTCGCTTAGAGTATTTCTTGCTTATATAATTAATTAGGTTGCATGCATGGAGACTAGACCTATTATTTGGTTCAATTAGACCAATGGTTTAATTGTTGGGTTGGTTCATTCATGAGTTGAACCCATGGTCTAAACCTCAAACCCTAACTATAAAACCTAATATCTTTATCTCTCATTCTCTCCATTTCCTCTTCTTTATTTATTTAGGCAAGTACACCTTGCACCACATGGAGAAATATCTTGACTTTCGATTCTTGCTTTTTTTTCTTGTATTTTATTAGTTTATTATGTGCTCATGATGATTCTAAACACTTTTAGTACTTGGATTTTTAAATTTTAATCGATGGATTTTAGTATATCTACATTCTAAGTTTAGAGTTTTTATGGGTTCCTTGAGTTTTTGGTGGTTTGATCTACTAAAATATAGTATTTTTGAAAATTTTATTTTTAGGATGGATGAAGCACTTCATTTCGAGCATTTTGGCTTTTGGTTCACTCAATTCGGAATTAAAATAAAGTTTTTATGAAGGAAATAATTTTTGGTTTTGGAGTTCTTGCCATGGCTGAACTTGCGGACGGGAGAAGACGAAGTCCCAAGCGACATCTGCGGCCTTGACCCATATGCGATAATTGAGCTTATACGGCCTTGAGCTCATGCGGCCATGCGGTCTGAACTCATGCGGTCATATGGCCATGAGCTCATGCGACCTTTGCGGTTAGCGACCATGCGACCCATGCAGCTATGCAGCCCAACTTCATATGCGGCAGCTGATCCTCATGCGGCCTTGATCCTTATGTGTGCATGCGGCCCCTTGCACATGCTTTATTGGACTAGTTTGGTTTAAATGTTCCTTTGGGCTTTATAGTTTGTATGTGTGACTTTGATGGCCACAAGAGTATTAGACCCATCTATGCGTCATGACCCGACCACTTGTATCTGTGTTGATACACTTACTGCGTGCTATGTGTTCCTACGTGGTAAGTGTTCATATACGATTATATTACATGTTTATACTACAGTATACCTATGCGCTACGTTACATGTGATATGACTTAATCTCCAGCAAGGACATAAGGGTTAGTCAATGACCAAGCGTGGCTAGGATCTGTTGATTATTGCATCACGCTGGGGTGAATCCAAGTTGGACTATCAAATGATAAAGTGGATTCGTATCTAGCGTGGCCGTACTATGGCATGCCATATAAGGGGAATACTATGTGACCACACTATGTAATTCCAGTTAATAATAGGGTTAACTAGGCAACTAAACTTGTAGAGTATTAGGAGGGAATAAAATCTCGAGATCATGCCTAACTAGTCGCCTCCAGTCATCTGAATTGGGGTGTGCAGGCTAGTCCCCATGTATATTGTTTAAGTCCTCATTAGTGGATGGCAATATCCGACTATTATACTATACTATGTGTTCTACGCGATCTTAACACGGTGGCCTTACGAGGGATTGATGTGCAATATTATGTGCTATGCGGCGATATATGGCTCGACTAACCCTGCTAGTACCTGGTTCGATCTGAAGATTCCTATATACATAATATCTGGGATAACCCGAAATCCATCTAGTAAGTCGTATAAATAATTGGCCGATTAGGTAACTGAGCTTGTTTGTGTATTGTATCTGCTTTCAAATAGTCTAGAAACATGTACTACCATGGTGCGATGGTCTAACCCTTGTCCTTGTTTGTTTGTAGGGTTAGATTATTATGGCATTATAGGCTATGGACCAAAACTATGAGATAGAAATATATATATATATATATCTATTTCATAACCTGATTTTATTTCTTCATTCGTGCTTCCTTTATGGTACTTGTTATTTGGGGTCTAACCCCACTGGTTTTGCATGGACAGGTTTAAAGCCAACAAACGAGGATCAAGCATACTTTCCCCTGAATAATGGCATGCACCAGGCGGATGGCCGTTGAAGAAAATGAGTAGATTTCTTCTTCCCTACTCGTTATTCCACACTTTACTTATTTTGGGCGTATAGCCACCGGCACTTGTTATCTGTAAGATCTGGATATTTAGTTTTCTTTACATGATTATAAATAATCAGACTATAGCTGATCATGGTCATATACTTTTGATACTCTGCCAGCTTTCTTATTTTGCACAGCTGATTTTCAGAATATCATGGCAGGGCATTTGGGATGCCTTACTTCCTTGTCATATATGTTTTATGTTTAATGTTCTTACTTGACTGATTGAGATAATAGATGTGTTGTGTGACCCTAAGTGACTTGCTTGTAGTATGCACCTCCTTGTCTAGTTACAGCCGTGACTGCCGTACGATATTCTATACCTTATACCGGAGAGGTGATCATGTCCGTCTTTGTATTTCGGTACTGGGGTGTGACAACGTTTTAGTTATGGCCTATGTAGGTTTGTGTTTTCAGACTTGTGGGGTGTTATGATCATAGGAGTCTCAATGAAACATATGCCTTTGAAATCATGGATTCATTTTTCTCGAAACCTTGCTTGACTATCGAATCAATTATTTCCTTGATCATTCCTGTCATGTTCTTGATATTTCTTGTCCTTTTCTTTAGGGCTTCTTTAGTTGCTGGAGCAGCAGGCATGGCAGGACATGATTTTCTTAGGCAAAAAAGGGAGGTAGCACATATTCAGAGTCAAATTCGAGCAGAGCCAGTAGTTGACCAAGCTGGCACGGTGGAACCGAAAGTTGGACATGTTGAGAAACCATCCCCTGAGATCCCCGTACCCCCAGTAGTACCAGTAGTACTTGACACCACGGCATTACTGGAGATCCTCTGGGGAATGATGGCTCCGCAGCAGCATCAGATTATAATGCAACAGCATCATTAGTTTCAACAATAAGAGGATAATGTCTTATTGAGTCGGGGTTTACAGACGGCACTAGAAATAGGAGAAAAGACTGATTCATGGGCGTCAGTTAGATTTTGTCAACTTAACCCAAGATACTTTGACGGCACGAAGGATGCCATCACGGCAGATGCATGGCTCCAAGAAATTGAAGCCATTCTGGCGACGGCGAAGGTTCCGGCTGATGAACAAGTTGACCAGGTCTAATTGCAGCTTCAAGACCTTGCCCATGACTGGTGGGCGTCAGTAGAGGTTGGCTTGAGGCATCCTATCTCCTGGGATAGTTTTAGGGCTCTATTCTGGGCCAAGTACTTTGGAGTCATAGCGCAGTATGAGCTGCAACAGAGATTTATCGGTCTTAAGCATGCCAGTAGAACAGTGGACAGATATGCAGCCGAGTTTTGCAGGCTGAGTACATTCACTCCGACTATGGTGGCTACAGAGTCGGATAGAACAATAAGGTTCCAACAAGGACATAATCTGGAGATTTTATAACTGATAGAGGGGTACAACTACTAGACTTATAAAGAAGTACTGATAGCAGCTCGAAGGTATGAGCTTACCATGCAGAGGTTATCAGCAAGGACATGAGGCTAGAAGAGGTCTCATGCTCAGAGTGGAGCAAGAGGTAGAGGATTACCTTAGACGTCATCACTATCACCAGGCATTTGCATCCATGATTCAGTGCCAAGGAGGGCGACAGTTTCGACGGTGATAGTACCGGCTCGACAGCAGCCAAGACAACAACAACAACAACAGTGCCAGGGAGCACTGACGAGATGTACTTATTATGGCAAGGGAGGCCACACTAGAGATATATGTAAGGCAGCCAATGGGTCGTATATGAAGTGTGACAACCCATATTATTGGATTGTCAATTGTCCAATGATGCAGAGGTCAGTAGGGCCAGTTCAGCAATTTCCAGCATTACCAGCACCAAAAGCAGTACAACAAAGAGGGCCAGCTACAGCAGTGCGGCCATTAGCTCAACGTCCGTTATGGACGCAAGCAGAGATGTACCAATAGTAGCTGAACCAACAACAGGGCCAGCAGAGGCCACAACATCGTCATCAAGGGAGACAACAACGAGGAGCACAGCAGGACCAAGGGCAGGCTTTCACCTTATCTTTAGAGGAGGCTTTAGCATCGGGCGACGTGGTGGCAGGTAACATTTTTGTCGCATCTTTTTCTGTTGTAGCATTGATTGATTTAGGCACATCTCATTCTTTTGTATCTGCACGATTCGTAATACATATTAGATTGGAGTTTGAGGCGTTGCCAGAGAGGTTGAATATACTCACTGGTAATGTGCTCGTAGGAGTTAGTAGGATATATAAATCATGTCTGGTCATAGTGTGCGGGCGTTCACTACCAGCACGATTGATCGAGTTTTCTATGGGTAACTTTGACATTATCTTAGGCAGGGACTGACTGAGAGACAGTCATGCTATGATAGATTGTCATAAGGGTAGTGTATTATTTAGTATCCCGAATACGGAAGGTTTCACCTTTGACAGATCTGTGGGAGACCAGCATGAAGAGAGGATAACAGTGACAGTGTTAACACGAGAACACCTTCTCGAGCTTGTTAAGGAGTTCATAGACATCTTCTCAGAAGAACTACCAGGGTTACCCCCAGTAAGAGATGTTAAGTTTTGTATATAGTTGATTCTTGGAGCAGGACCAATATCTTGTAAAGTTTACCAAATGGTACCATCAGAGCTAGACGTATTGTACCAATATATAGTAGAACTGAAGGCAAAGAAGTTTATTCGAGCCAGTAGATCACCTTAGGGAGCACCAGTAGTTCCAGTAAAGAAGAAGGATGGGTCATCACGGTTATGTATCGATTACAAACAGTTAAACGCAGTAACAGTGAAGAACAAGTTTCTATTACCAAGGATCGATAATTTGTTTGATCAGTTGAGTAAAGCCAAAATTTTCTCTAAGATCGATCTTCGATCAGGGTATCATCAATTAAGAGTTCGGAAGCAAGATATACCCAAGACATCATTTAGGTTACGATATGGGCATGACAAATTCTTAGTTATGTTATTCAGACTGACTATTGCTCCAGTGATATTTATGGATTTGATGAACTATATTTTTATGCCATATCTCTGTTGGCCTATCCAGTCTCAGTCAACTTAATTTTGATAGTTAACTAAACCATGCATTGATATGTCGTATTTGAAGCCTCAACACTGCTATTATATGTCGTCTGTATTGTGTCTATTCATGTAATCTTTTATTTATTTGAGTCTAGGACTGATGTACGCTGAGTCGCACTGGCAAAACCAATAACCTATAAACTAGATACCTAGTCCACTCAAATAAACCAAAGAACATATCCACCAAATCAGGCCATATTCATTTATAAAGTCTACCATACTAGGAGATCGAACTCGGGCCGAACTCATGCTGAACTCGGACCAAACTCGTTTACCCTTTTGGTATAAAATCAACCAATTTAATTGCTCCTGATTTCTTGGCCCAATGGTTCAAAATTTGAATTAAACCCTGACCGAATTCTGGCCGGATTTTGTTTACCTACAACCTATAAATAGGATTGTAATTCTTATTCTTACTCACTCAAATATTCTTAAGTCTTCTATCCTATTATGAGAAAATCTCTAAGCCTTAACTTTTTCATCTCAAAGAGTAACTCCCTAGCCTTCCTAGTGCCAAGTGCGATCTCGGTCTAGAAGTCTTCTGAGTTGTAAATAGATTTGTTCGATCAGTTATTCTCTCTCTCTAAGCTGTGAAGTTGTGAGACTTCGGATCAAACCTCGTGGTGTAAAGAAGTGGCAAGCCTTCGGATCAAAGCTTGTGATTCACTATTAGTGATTATAGTGGAGAAACTCTGAGCTTGAGTTCTCGGGACTAGACTAGTCCTCTCAGAGAAAAACTAGTATACATCTTGGTGTTTGCGTTTGCTTTCTCTCTCTACTTTTCTGTTTTACTTTACTGTCTCTATATACACTGTTAGTTAGCAACTTCCTTCACTTAATCTAAAATTGGGTAGATTATTTTGCTGTACTCTATTCACTCCCCTCTAAAGTTACCTCACGGTCTTTCAATTGGTATCAGAGCAGGTGATCTTTATATAGGAACTATTGCTCATACCAATTGCTCTTTCAATTAGTATCAGAGCTAGTTCTCTTAATATTTGGCTTAACATCCTAAGAGACTTATGGCAACTATTAGATCTATCCATACCAACAATGGTAAAGTCCAGTCCACAAACATAGCACCCATATTTGACGGTACTAACTACACATATTGGAAGACACGTATGAGCTTCTACCTAAAGTTACTTGATTTTGACCTTTGGACTGTAGTAGTAGAAGGATACAAGAAGCCACCTAGAATAGTCATAGATGGTAACCTTGTAGAGAAGCCTCATGATAAGTACACAGACACCGAAAAAAAATAAGCTAGTCTTGATGCTAAAGCTATTAGCGCTCTATTTTGTGTTGTAGACAAAATTAAATTTAATAGGGTCTTCACTTACGAAACTTCTCACGAAGATAAAAACATCTTGAGGTCACTCATGAAGGAACCTCCTAAGTGAAAGAATAAAAAATAAGTCATCTAATAAAGGAGTGTGAAGCATTCAAGATAAAGTAAAATTAGACGATCACTCAAATATTTACGAGATTCCTCGACATCGTCAACCCTCTATTATCACTCGGCAAGGAGTACAGTAATCACGAGAAAATTTGTAAGGTACTCAGGGGACTCACCAAGAATTGGAATTCCAAGGACACTACAATAATAGAAGGGAATGATCTTACCACGATGACCCTCGAGACGCTCATGGGCAAGCTGATGAATCACAAGCTGGATCTCAAGGAATTTGAAGAACCCACTTCCAAGGAGAAGACGATCGCTCTTAAGGCACATCATAAAAAGGTCATCAACTACAACTCTGACGGCAATGAGTCTTAAGATGAGGAAGTTGCCCTGACCACAAGAAACTTCAAGAAATTTCTAAAGATTGAGAAATCAAAGAAGAAGGAGCCAACTAACAACAGTGATGAAGAGCCTATATGCTACAACTGTAAGAAGACAGGGCATATAAAGAAAGATTGTCCAACTATAAGAAAAGGAAGTCGCCACAATTACTCAACCAGAAGAACATCATCATGAAAATATGCAAATACTAGTATTTGGCACGAAAGTGAAGTAGTGAATCCGAAGAAGAGAATCCTCGAGAAGCAGCAAATATAAGCTTCATGGTGTTAGCTGATTAGGTAACGGATAATGACTCTTATGATAATTTTACTTTTGATGAACTAGGTAATGCTTTTAGTGATCTGCTTAATAATTTTAGGAAACTTAGAAATAAGTACAAGGATGCTAAAAAGACGTTCAAGAACGTTAAACTGAAATAAAGAGATAACATCTCTACTAAGTGAAGTAAATGATACCTCAAACGATTCAGACGAGAATTCTAGACTTAAGCTTAACCTCCACGAGCCACTTTCCAGTCTTGACAAGAGCTCTCAGGAGAATGCTAAACTTAAGGAAGGACTCAAATATGGAAAGAAGAAGTATTCCATTGCTACACGTAGAATATATGCTCTCACTGCTAAATATGATAAAGTATATGCTACCTCTAAAAATTTAGAGATTAGATTGAGTAAACAGGTCGAACAAACCTCCACCCAACCTAACACGAGACACATAGCAAGACAAAAGAACACTCACAGTTATGCTCCTACCTACATGCATAATAGTTCATGCAATCATCATGCACATAGAATAAAACACAATCATGCATTCTATTATAGATATCCACAAAGATCACAAAGAAATGTCAAACACAATCATGCATTCTATCCACATAGACCACAAGGAACTGCTTCACACAATCATATCTATCATGCTGCACCAAGCATCAATCACACAGTTATTTGTCACTATTATGGTAAGAAAGGACATATCTAGATTCTGTAGTACAAGAAAATTAGTAGATATGAATGTTTATGCATGGTTACCAAAAACTAACACAGTAGGACCCTCAAGGAAATAGGTACCAAGGGTTACATCTACAACTCGTTTTGTAGGTGGACCAACCCTCTCATGCTAGAAGCAAGTGGATTATCGATAGTGGTTGCTTAAGACATATGATTAGTGATGTTAACATATTTGCAACGCTATCGATAAAGAAAGAAGGTTATGTCTCCTTCGGCAATAACCTCAGAGGATATATTATTGGTAATGGTAATATAGGTGTTCCTCCCTATCCTGTCATAAAAGACGTCTGTCTAGTAACAGAATTAAAACACAACTTACTCAGTATCAGTCATCTAGCTGACCATGGTTATGGTATTAACTTTGTTATAAACAAATGTTCTATTTATGAAAGATCCACTGGTAAGGTTATCTTTGAAGGGATCAGGAAAGACAATATATATATTTTCTATCTTGTAAAAGATACTAACAATGTAGGCAAATATCTATACGCCAAAAAAGATGATAGCTGTCTATGGCATATGCGTCTAGGACACGCAAACATGGATACTATTGTAAGACTATCTATAAAGAAACTCGTTAGAGGCTTACTAGAGATTACTTTCAAGAAAGATAGGTATGTGCTGACTGTGATAAGAATAAAGCTACTAAATTTTCTTTTAAATCAATCAACTCTGTAAGTACCTCTAGACCTCTCCAACTCTTGCATATGGACTTGTTTGGGTCCAGTAGAGTCGCCAGTCTAGGTGGTAAGCTTTATGCTTATGTTATTGTTGATAATTTTTTTAGATACACATGGATTTATTTTCTTATAAATAAAAATGAAGCATTTTTTGAATTTGTCACTTTTTGTAAAAGGGTTCAAAACGAAAAAAGGTTTCATGATTACTTGTATCCGAAGTGATAATGGAGACGAATTCGAAAATAGTGATTTCAAAAGATTTTACAATAAAAATAGTTTTTCTCATAAAATTTTCTGTCCTAGAACTCCATAACAAAATGATGTTATTGAGCAGAAGAATAGAACTCTTGGCGATATGGCTAGAGTCATGTTAAATCAGTATAACCTTCTGAAATACTTTTGGACTGAAGTTGTAAGTACTTCATGCCATATTTTGAATATGATGCTTATTTGACCTATATCGAAGAAAACCCCCTATGAACTTTGGTTTGGTAAAATTCCCACAATTAGTTATTTTAAAGTTTTTGGCTGCAAATTATTTATTTTTAATACTAAAGATAATCTAAAAAAATTTGACTCCAAGGCCGATGAAGGTATTTTTCTAGGTTATGCCACCAAAAGTAAAGGATTCAGAGTATTCAACAAAACCTTATTGACTGTTGAAGAATCAATCAATGTTACATTTGATGAACACAACACTCAAGCACTAAACGAAAGCGACGATGAAGTTAGTCAACCCGCAACCAACAAGACATCAGAAGATACAAACAGTACAAGTCATCCAAAAAGTCTGCCAAGGAGACTAAAGTTCTCCACAGATCATCCTGAGGACTTGGTAATAGGTAATGTATTAAAAGGTGTAAGTACTCGTTCCTCAAATAGAGAGATCATTGCAAATGTTGCTTTTATTTCTCAAGTAGAACCTAAAAATGATGATGAAACTTTTGCTGATGAATTTTGGATTTCTGCTATGCAAAAGGAATACAACCAATTTGAACGCAATCAAATTTGAGAACTTGTTCCTAAACCTAATGATTATCCGATCATTGGTACTAAATGGGTTTTCTGAAATAAATTAAATGATGATGGTTCAGTTACATATAACAAAGCACATCTCATAGCTCAAGGATACAACCAAGAAAAAGGTATAGACTACGATGAGACTTATGCTCCAGTTGCTAGACTTGAATCTATTTGAATGCTTTGCGCTTTCGCTAGTTTTCATAACTTTAAAAATTTTCAAATAGATGTTAAAAGTGCTTTTCTAAATGGTGTTATCAAAAAAAATATTTTCGTTAAACAACCCCCTGGTTTTAAAGATTTCAAACACCCTAACCACATATTCAAGTTACGAAATGCTCTATATGGACTCAAACAAGCCCCTTGTGCTTGGTATAAACATCTTAGCTTCTTTCTACTTGGAAACAATTTTTCAAAAGAAAAAAAATAATACTACCATTTTTATAAAAACTTCTGCTGATTCTTTGTTATTAGTGCAAATATGTTGATGATATCATATTTGGATCTACTAATGAGATGATATATAATGAGTTTGCTAAGTGTATATAGAGTGAATTTGAGATGAGCATGATGGGAGAACTGACTTTCTTCCTAGGATTATAAATCAAACAAGATTCACAAGGAACTTATATCCATCAGGCTAAGTACACGAAGGATTTGCTCAAAAAATTTGACATGGACAATGCAAAGCCTATCGGAACTCCAATGGAAACATCCACTAAGCTTGACCTTGATGAAAGCAGTAAACCAACAGACATACGTAAGTATCGAGGTATGATTGGTAGTTTGCTATATCTAACTGCTAGTCACCCAGATATTATGTTTGTTGTATGTCTTTGTGGTAGATATCAGGCTAATCCTAAGGAATCACATTTGTGCGCAGTTAAGTGTATCCTCAGATACTTTAAAGGGACTTTGACTGCAGGCTGATGGTATCCCAAAACTACATCCTTTAACCTTGCTGGTTACTCGGATGCTGATTTTGCCGGATGCAAAGTCAATTGAAAAAGCACCAGCGGCACGTGTCATTTCCTAGGAAAGTTCCTAGTCTTCTGGTTTAGCAAGAAACAAAATTCTGTTGCATTATCAACAACTGAGGCAGAGTATATCACCACAGGACGTTGTTGTGCTCAAATTTTATGGATGAAGCAAACCCTAGAAGACTTCAATCTGCACTATAAGAAGATTCATATTTTCTGTGATAACACTAGCACTATTAATCTCACCAAAAATCCAGTAAGCCATTCACGCACTAAGCACATAGAAATTCGTTATCATTTTTTAAGGGATCATCAATCACACAGAGATATTTGTTTAGAGTATGTGGACACGGAACATCAATTAGCATACATCTTTACTAAACCTTTAGCTGAAGATCGATATAACTTTATCCGTCAAGAATTAGGTCTTTTGGATTCTGATAAAATATAAGAATCATAAGATGCTTTACACATTTTTTGTCACATTTTTTAAAATTTTAATTTTTTTGGATACAAGCCGAAAGGGCCCTTCTGTCAATAAGGTATAAATAATCTAACCGATATGGTATTAAAGTATCTTCAGACCACCGATAGCTGGGATTCGGCCCCTACAACTACTCCGAGATAATTTAAACTCTTAAAAATGTACGATTTAAGTTCAAAATTTATTGTTCTGTATTCATATCAAGTCCAGAAAGGTATAATATCGATTAAAGTTATATTGAGATTCTGGAAATAAATGTCAACAGAATTCGGACCAAACTTGGGCCGAGCTCGGACCGAACTCGGTTAGTTTAATTCCAGAATATGCTACATTATTTAATTTTCTTCCTAATTTAGGTTTTTGCTACTCTATTTATTGATTATTTCGTTGCTCATTCATTCAGACCAATAAAAATTATTTCTCCTCCACAAATAAACCTTAGCATTTCCTCCTACATCCTCTCCAAATGGCCCCTAAAAGTAAACAAGATTCCTTTTTCGACTCTTATTTCTGTCTCATTATGCCAAATATAGCTGAATTCGACGGTTTCACTTTTCGAAGCCTCAAAATTTTAAATGATTGGTTTAAAATTTTCTCCAAAAGACACATCTGTTTTGGCCATCCTATTGATTTTACTTCGCAACACAAAGACTATCTACCTACTTTTCAGAAACTTCAACTTAAAGAATTTATTCCAACCCATACCAACATTTACACCAATGCTATTTAAATATTCTATTGTAACTTAACATATGAACATGACATTATTTTATCTAGAGTTCATGGCATTTAAATTGAATTTGATGCAAATGACTTGGGTAAAATCCTACGCATTTTCACTGATGGACAACCCTTAGTCAATATCACGCAAGTTCAATTCGATTATGACTTAACCCTAGATTCTTTTAAGAATATTCTCTGTCACCCTCTTGAATGTCCACCTGGTAAATTTTATATTAGATATTTGAATGGTCATTTTTTTGAAATGCATCGCATTATCTTTTCAACTTTACTACCTAAGAAGGCTTACTTTGATGAGGTCTCTTATCCAGAAATATCAGCTTTATATTATTTTTATTTCGGTATTAACTTCAATATTCCACAGACCATCTTATCTCAAATGGTTCAATGTCGCAAGAAAGGGCGTCCACTACTATACGCTATGTACTTGCCAACCATTTTCAGCTCTTTCGATATTCCTTTGGATACTTGTCCAAATCTTGAGGAACCTTTATACCTTAATCGAATTCAGAGAATTGAGCCAACTATGCTTTTACCTTATAACTCATCATCAAACTCCAACACTCATCATGTCCCTCATGTTGATGAACAGCCGCAAACCTTAGAGTCTATTTTTAATCTTTTGAGTGATCGCTTCCACCAAGAAGATTTACGCAATCGTGCTACTGATCATCGCCAAACTCTTCAGACTCAGGCTCTTGGCAACACTTTAATAGACATTCAGTACACCCTATCGAAGCACCCAACTGGACCTTTTCTGATTCTCCGGAATCCAAATCAACAAGGATTTCATATTGATCACCTATATGTTCAGTGACATTTGGATCTAGCTGATGCCTTCTTTGATCCAAACAGAATACTTGAACCAGATGATGAAGATGAAGAAAATGACAACTAGTTACTCAATTAATTTGAATGTTAAAAAAGTTTATTTTGAGATATTATACTATGATGTTTCCATTACACATCCACTTCTGTATATTTTCTTTTACATGAATAAAAGTTTAAATACAAATTTTTTGTCATTATATATTATCCTATATACACTTTACTCTTTTGTTTTTCTTGTCATCTCACCGATTTTTGGGGAGCATGCCATTTCGATCAAATAACAATAGGAGAGAGAATACATGATACTAGCATACAAGACGATACTTGACCGACGTTGTCTTCAGCATATCAACTGCTCCACGATTATGGGGGAGCCTGGCATATCAAAGACTTGTAGTATCATTCATAGTTTGTCAATTATCAAAATGAGAGATATTGTTGGCCTATCCCTTCTCAGTCAACTTGATTTTGATAGTTAACTAAACAATGCATTGATATGTCACATCTGAAGCCTCAACACTACTATTGCATGTCGTCTGTATTGTGTTTATTCAAATATAATCTTTTATTTATTTGAGTCTAGGACTGATGTATTTTGAGTCGTACTGGCAAAACCAAGAACCTATAAATCAGATACCTAGTCCACTCAAATAAACCAAAGAACCTATCCACCAAATTATGCCATATTTATTTACAAAGTCTACCATACTAGGAGACCGAACTCGGGCTGAACTCATGTAGAACTCGGACCGAACTCGGTTACCCTTTTGGTATAAAATTAATCAGTTCAATAGCTCCTGATTTCTTGGCCCAACGGTTAAAAATTTGAATTAAATCCTGACCAAATTCTGGACGAATTATGTTTACCTACAACCTATAAATAGGATTAGAATTCTCATTCTTACTCACTCAACTATTCTTAAGTCTTCTATCCTATTGTGAGCAAACCTCTAAGCCTTAACTTTCTCATCTCAAAGAGCAACTCCCTAGCCTTCCTAGTGCCAAGTGTGATCTTGGTCTAGAAGACTTCTGAGTTGTAAAGAGCTTTGTTCGATCAGTTACTCTCTCTCTCTCTCTCTCTCTCTCTCTAAGTTGTGAAGTACCGAGACTTCAGATCAAACCTCGTGGTGTAAAGAAGTGGCAAGCCTTCGGATCAAAGCGTGTGATTCACTATTGGTGATTATAGTGGAGAAACTCCAAGCTTGAGTTCTCGGGACTGGACTAGTCCTCTCAGAGGAAAACCAGTATACATCTTGGTGTTTGCGTTTGCTTTCTCTCTCTACTTTATTGCTTTACTTTACTGTCTCTATATACACTATTAGTTAGCAACTTTCTTCACTTTGATAATCTAAAATTGGGTAGATTATTCCGCTGCACTCTATCACCCTCCCTCTAGAGTAATCTCATGGTCCTTCAATCTCGATCAGTTAATGGTGGTTTTTATAGACGACATTCTAGTATATTACAATAGTGAAGAGGAGCACGAAGAGCATATTCGGAAGGTCTTGCATATTTTGAGGGAACACCAGTTGTAAGCAAAGCTCAGCAAGTACTCATTTTAGTTGGATCATGTATCATTTTTGGGTCAGATCATATCTGGGGCAGGAGTATCAGTAGAACCCAAGAAGGTTGAGGCCATAGAGAGTTGACTAGTTTCTAAGACAGTAGTTGAAGTGCGTAGTTTTTTGGGATTGGTAGGATACTACAAAAGGTTCGTGGCGGACTTTGCAAGAATCTCATCAATGTTGAATCGATTGACATGCAAGGAAGCCATATTTGATTGGTCAGCAGAGTGCCAGATATTATTTAAAGAATTAAAGAAGAGATTGATTTCAGCTCCGATTCTCACGCTTCTAGTAGGTTCTGGAGGGTTTATAGTGTATTGTGACGCATCAGGTAAAGGACTTGGGTGTATGTTGATACAACTTCTATGCATCGCGACAGCTTCGAGATCACGAGAAGAATTATTCGACTCATGATTTGTAGTTGGCGGCGGTAGTATTTGCACTTAAGTTGTGGAGGCACTACTTTTATGATGGTCGGGTAAAAATATTTACGGATCATAAGAGCTTAAAGTATATATTCACTCAAAATAACTTGAACATGAGACAGAGGGGGTGGCTAGAATTGATAAAGGACTATGATGAGGAACTTTAGTACCATCCAGGCAAGACAAATATGGTAGCAGATGCCCTTAGCAGGAGAGGTAGTACATTTATGTTTATATCGCAGCGGCACATCTTAGAAGATCTTCGAAAAATGGGGATCGAGATAGTACTTCCGTAATACATAGCAGTATTGGCTAGTTTACAGGTACAATCTTCGAGAAATGGCCATCGAGATAGTATTCAATCCATCCAGGAGATACCAAGATATATCAAGACATCAGGCAATATTTCTGGTAGAACAGGATAAAGAGGGAGATATCATAATTCTTTTCTCGGTGTTTGGTATGCCAGCAAGTGAAGGCCGACCAACAAAGACCGGTAAAATTATTATATCTGCTTCCTATTTCGGAGTGAAAGTAGGAACATATAACGATGGACCTTGTGACCAGTTTACCTAGATCCTCAACCGATCGTGACGCAATTTGGATAATAGTGGATCGTCTCACAAAAATATCTCACTTTTCTCCTTTTTGAGTAGGGCAATCCACAGAGCAGTTAACAGAGATGTACATATGACAGATAGTAAGACATCACAGCATCCCAGTGAGTATTGTATCTTATCGAGACACTCGGTTCACTTCATATTTTTGGAAGAGTTTGCACCAGAATATGGGAACCAACTTGAGATTCAGTACCGCTTACCATCCACAAACAGACGGACAATCAGAGAGAACCATCCAGACCTTGGAAGATATGCTTCGAGCTTGTACTTTAGATTTGGGAGGGTCTTGGAAAGTTCATATTTATCTCGTTGAGTTCTCATACAACAACAGTTATCAAGTAAGTATCCAGATGGCACCATTCAAATCATTATATGGGATGATGTGTAAATCACCATTAACATGGGATGATATAGGTGAGCTAAAGATGTTAGGTCCTGAAATAATCACACAGATAGTAGAAGTTGTCAAGCAAATCAGAGAGCGACTTCGGGTTACGCAAGATAGGCATCGTCATTGGACAGATCAGCATCGTAGGCCTTTAGATTTTTGTGTCGACGATAACGTATTCTTGCAAATTTTGCCAACCCGGGAGTCATTAGATTCGGGATTCGCAGGAATCTTAGTCCGTGATACGTTGGTCCATTTGATATTCTCGAGCGGGTGGACGATATTTTTTATCGTCTTGCCCTTCTGCCTTCGCTATGTGAGGTACACGATATATTTTATATATCTCAATTGCGTAGGTATGTCCCGGATCTGAGTCATATCCTTGACCATTTTGAACTAGTCGTTAGTACTGACTTGTCTTACGAGGAGCAACCCGTATCTATTTTGGACCGAAAGAAGAAGGTGCTCAAGAATTGGACCATTCATCTTGTTCGGGTTGCTTGGGGTCATCACCCTTTGGGAGAGTCGACGTAGAAGTGCGAGGACGATATCAGATCTCAGTATCCGTACTTGTTCGACACGGAAGGTATATTCGTTCTTATGCCTTCGTATCTCGAATCTTGTAATTCGTTTACCCATCCATGTGACACTGTTTTCTTTATTATATGCTTGGATTTGATTTCATGTGTAGATATGCTTGTAGTTAGCGCAGTGCTTGTTTTGATTTCTCTAGCTAGCCTTGAGTTTGAATTCGGAGGACATAATTTTTCTAAGGTGGGTAGAGATGTCACTCCCCGTTCCCAAAATGTATATTTTGGGATATATTTATTTTTTGCTTGTATTTATTTTCTTCTTAGAGTATTTCTTGCTTACATGATTAATTAGGTTGCATGAAATGAGACTATACCTATCCTTTGGTTCAAGACCCATGATTTAATTGTTGGGTTGGTTCATTCATGAGTTAAACCCATGGTCTAAACCTCAAACCCTAACTATAAAATCTAAAATCTTTCTCTCTCTTCTCTCATTCTCTCCATTTCCTTTTTTTCCTTCATTTAGGCAAGTACACCTTACACCACATAAAAAAATCTCTTGACTTTCAATTCTTGCTTTTTTTTGTATTTTATTAGTCTATTATGTACTCATGATAATTCTAAATACTTTTAGTACTTGGAGTTTTCAATTTTAACGGATGGATTTTAGTAGTTCTACATTCTAAGTTTAGATTTTTTGTGGGTTCCTTTAGTTTTTGGTGGTTTGATCTACTAAAATATAGTATTTTCGAAAAGTAGTTTTGGGGATGGATGAAGCACTTCATTTTGAGCATTTTGGTTTTTGGTTTACTCAATTCAGAATTAAAATAAAGTTTTTATGTAGGAAACAATTTTTGGTTTTGGAGTTTTCGCCATGGCTGAACTTGCTGCCTAGAGAAGACGAAGTCCCATGCGACCTCTGTGGCCTTGACCCATATGCTGAAATTGAGCATATGCGACCTTGATCTCATGCGGCCATGTGGTCCAAACTCATGCGGCCATGCGACCACGCCATGTGATTCCAGTTAACAATAGGGTTAACTAGGCAACTAAACTTGTAGAGCATTAAGAGAGAATGGAATCTCGAGATTGTGCCTAACTAGCCACCTTCAGTCATCTGAATTAGGGTATACAAGCTAGTCCCCAGGGATATTATTTAAATCCTTATTAGTAGATAGCAATATCCTACTATTATACTATACTATGTGTTCTACGAGATCTTAGCATGGTGGCCTTACGAGGGACTGGTGCGCAATACTACGTGCTATGCGGTAATTTATGGCTCAGCTAACCCTGCTAGTACCTGGTTCGATCTGAGATTTTCTACATGCATAATATCTCTAGGATAACCCGAATTCCATCTAGTAAGCCGTATAAATAATTGGCCTATTAGGTAACTGAGCTTGTTTATGTATAGTATCTGCTGTCAAATAGTCTAGGGACATGGACTACCATGATACGATGGTCGAACCCTTGTCCTTGTTTGGTTGTAGGTTAGATTATTGTGGCATGATAGGCTATGGACCAAAACTATGAGACAGAACTATATATATATCTATTTCATAGCTTGGTTTTATTTCTTCATTCGTGCTTCCTTTGTGGTACTTGCTATTTGGAGTCTAACCCCACTAGTTTTGCATGGCCAGATTTAGAGCCAGCACCCGAGGATCAAGGGTACTTCCCCCTAAACAATGGCGCGCACTAGATGGATGGCTGTTGAAGGAAATGAGTGGGATTTTTCTTCCCTGCTTGTTATTGCACACTTCACTTATTTTGGGCATTTAGCCACCGGCACTTATTAGCCGTAAGATCTGGACATTTAGTTTCCTTTACATGATTATAATTAATCAGACTACAGCTGATCATGGTCATTTACTTTTGATACTCTGCTAGCTTTCTTATTTTGTATAGTTGGTTTCCAGAATATCATGGCAGGGCATTTGGGATGCCTTACTTCCTTGTCATATTTTTTCTATATTTAATGTTCTATGTTTAATGTTCTTGCTTGACTGATTGAGACTATAGATGTATTGTGTGACCCTAAGGGACTTGTTTTTAGTATGTACCTCCTTGTTTAGTTACAGCCGTGATGGTCGTACGACGTTTTATACCCTGTACGGGGGAGCTGGCCATTTTTGTCTCTGTATTCCGATACCGGGGCGTGACATGGCGCTTGAGACCTTTAGTGAATGGATCGGCCAGGTTCTCCTGACTCCGAACATCCACCACTGCAATGACACCAGTTTTGATGAGATTATTCAGTGCTTATGCCAAAGCTACACAGTTCTATTCTTTCCATTGAAGAGATTATTTAGATGCTACTGCTGCAGATGCCTGGTTATCGCAGTATATCGGTACAACCAAAATCTGCACACCAACCATTGAAAGATCGTACATGAGCTCCCGAAGCCATTTTGCTTCATCTGCTACAACTACAAGTGCATAGAACTCAGACTCCATCGATGAGCGTGAGAGCATAGTCTGCTTCTTCAACTTTCACGATATGGCAGCTCCTTCCATTGAGAAAATATATCCTCCTGTGGATCTCTCGCTCTCTTCTTCTGAGCACCAACTAGCATCACTGAAGCCTTCTACCACTGATGGATCTCCGCTATAGTAAAGTGCAAACTTCTGAGTCTTCTTGAGGTATTTTATCATCCTCTTCACAGCTTTTCAGTGTTCAACACCTGGGTTACTCGTGAATCTACTCAGCATCTCCACAGCAAAAGCAATGTCAATCCTAGTGGCATTTGTAGCATACATCAAGCTCCTGATGATGCTAGAATACTCCAACTATCTGACGCTTTTTCCTGGGTTATGCTTCAGTTTTTTGTCATACCTATATAGAGTATCAATCCCTGGTCCATAGCGTGTGAGCATCTTCTCGACTTAGCTTGTGATAAAGCAAGTCTTGCTTTTATCCAGATTATCTTAACCCCAAGGATGACATCTGCATCTCCTATGTCCTTCATACTGAATTTAGACAAGAGGAACATCTTTTTTCTTGTGACACATTCTTCACCCGTGCCTAGGATTAGTATGTCGTCCACATAGAGACAAACGATAAAACCTCTATCGTCGGGAAACTTCATATACACACACTTATCAGTTTTGCTGACCTTGTAGCCATTTGATCTGATAACTTTATCAAACTTTTCGTGCCACAATTTGGGAGCTTGCTTCAGACTATACAGAGATTTTACCAGTTTGCATACTTTGTCTTCAAGACCTTTGACAACAAACCCCTATGGCTGCTGCATGTAAATCTCCTCAGTCAGTTCACCATTAAGAAATATTGTCTTGACGTCCATCTGATGAATCATTATTCTGTGAATAGCACCTAGAGAAATCAGCATCCTGATAGTAGTCATTCGTGTAACGGGATCATAGGTATCGAAGTAGTCAACCCCCTGTATCTGAGAAAACCCCTTGACCACTAGCCTAGCCTTGAACTTGTCAACAGTTTCGTCTTCTTTCATCTTCTTCTTAAAGATTCACTTGCATCCGATGGGTTTAGCTCCGTCAGGCAGATCGACTAAATTCTAAGTATTATTAGAAGTTATCGAGTCAAACTCGTCATGGATAGCCTCTTTCCAAAAAATAGCATCTCTGGTCTTCATAGGTAAGCAGATCAGCTTCCACATGATAGGTAACAGAGTCTTCTCCAAAGTCCTTCGGCCTCCTCACTCGCTTTTCTCTTGGCTCAGCAGGTTCTGGTTTAAATGTTGTCTCATGAACAATAACTTCTTCTTGGACTACTTATCTCTGAGAGGTACTTACCTTGTCTGTGCTAGCAACATTCTTCGAATATCCGCGAGAACATTCTTATAGCTAGCAAACTTATCTTCAAAGAATTTTGTATCGCGAGATTCTATAATATGATTAGATTCGATATCAAGGAACCTCCGAGCATCACTCTTATCAGCATAGTCCAAAAATATGGTCTTCATAGTTCTCGTTTCCAGCTTCTGTATCTTGAGGTCTGATAGTTTCACATACGCTAGACACCCCCAAACTCGAATAAAATTTAAGTTCAGTCTAAACTTGAACCAGCGTTCATGAGAAGTAATGTCAGATGTCGCGAACGGTACTCTGTTCAGAATAAACGTAGCCGTAAGCGTTGTTTCTCCCTAGAAGCAATTTGGAAGTCCTGCTGTCAACAACAATGAGTTTATCATCTCTGTCAGTGTCATATTCTTTCTTTCTGATACACCATTAAATTTAAGAGAATATGGAGGAGTGGTTTCGTTGACAATTCTATATTCTTTGCAGAACGATGCGAATTTTAAGGAACGATATTCTCCGCCTCGATCCCTTCTGAGTCTTTTGAGTTGTTTACCGGTTTGACATTCTACTTTAGCCTTGAAGTCCTTGAACTTCTCGAATACTTTGTCTTTTGACTTGAGAAGATATACGAACGTGTACTTTAAGAAATCGTCAATAAAAGTGATAAAATACTTTATTCCGGCTTTCGTGGAGAATTGCTTGAAGTCACAGATATTTGAGTGTACCAACTCCAGAAGATATGTACACAGGTTCAATCTTCTGAAAGGCTTCCTGAAGATCTTCGTCTGCGTATAGACTTCACATTTCTCCACCTTCTTACCCTCATATTTGGAGATAAGGCCTAGACTAGACATCTTGTTAATGCGTTTATAATGCACGTGTCCTAGTCTATTATACCACAACTCAAGAGAACAACCAGAAGTAGAGACTGCATTGATACAAATAGAATGAGTTACAAGCTACAGTTTAAATATTCCTTCGGTATAGAAAGATTTTTTGAAGTATGTTCCCTTATATATGACATCACCATCTGACCGACATTGATATCCATCCTCATGCCTTTCTTGCACAGCAGACTCCCAGAAACTAGATTCTTGGTGATCATTGGTACGTGCTTCACATTCTCCAGTGTAAGTGACTTTACACAAGTTAACTTCAGCACTACCATCCCGTTCCCTAGTACTGCAACTTGAGACTTATCCATCGAGATTTCTCAGAGGTAGGCTCGTAATTGACGAACAACTCATTCTTAGAGCACATGTGGCAAGATGCGCCAGTGTCTACCTACCAGTCAGTGTCCATGCTATGTGACTCAACCTGCATAATCACAGTAACTAGGTTAAGCTCACCTTACTCTTTCGGTTTAGGCTTTGACCTGCAGTCGCTCTTGTAGTGACCCTTCTTGCCACAACTGTAGCATGTCACATCAGTCATCGACTTTGGCTTGAACTGAGCCGACTTTACCTTCAGCTGGTTGAAGTCCTTCTTCTTCTTGTTGCAGGAAAATTTTTGCTTTCCTTTAGAGTTACTAGAATGTACCATGTTGGCCTTAGCCAACTGCTTGGACAAGGAGTCCAACTTCAGTTGCCCCTTGGCTTCATCTTCAATGTGAATCCAGTGAAGAAGATCTTCGAGCTGGATCTCCATCTTTTTACGGTACATGTCAGTCTTAAACCTGATCCAGCCTGGAGGAAGTTTGGTCACGATAGCCCCCACCATAAATTTGTCTTCCTTCTTCATGTCCTCTTTCTCCAGTTTCTGCTGCATCTTCAGAAGTTCCTTAACTTGTGGTAACATCACCTTCTCGTCCTCAAATTGCAAAGTGAAAAACTTCTCGACGAGATGGATTTTAGATATTTCTTTGTCAGTTTTGTAGTGCTTCTCAAAAGATTCTCAAATATCTCTTGCTTTCTCCTTCTTGCTGTAGTACTCTACCATCGAGTCGTCCATAGCATTGAGAATCAATAACCTGCAGAGGTCGTTGTCTTCCTTCCAGTTGGAGTGTGCGTCCTACGCCGCATCAACTGCAAGCTCTCCTCCATCTTCGGGAATGGTCGGTTCAGGATCAACCAACACATAATCAACTTTGACAAGACAAAGATTCAAGGAGATATTCCTCTTTCAAATGTTGTAGTGTTCGCTAACAAACTTCTCAAGCTTGTGAAAGCTAGTATCGAGAAGGTTTGAGCGATTGTCCATTCTAAGTTGGATCTTGCCTTGAAATTTTTAGTCCCGAAGTCAGATCAAAGAAGAAGAGGTAGCCACAAAGTAGAGACTCATACAAGAGTTCATCTCTACAAACTCCAGAAGATAAGTTGGTGTATTAGATTCACAATAGAGTTTGTCTCCAGTGACACACAATCCTACAGAAGCACTAAACTAGGAACATGTTATAAACTGACAACCCAAAGAAAATGCAAATACAATAAGAATCAGAAAATCGTTCTTCTCCTTACGTTCGCAGACGCTACACCGATAAGAACGGGAACAATAATAGAAATACAAAGAAGGAAACTCCTGTTAGGGCGATCAAAACCACCAGAGCTCAAGGCAAGATTCGCGCTATACAACGATCTGCCCCCAGGATCTAGCAAGTTTATACGAGAACTTCTGGAACGCTCTTGGTCACCTTCGGATCACTCGAAAGATTCCTTTGGAAGGACGCTAACTACTGTTGCAGGTCCTGCTGGTGCTCTCGATTTTTCTCTCTCTCAATTTTTTTAACTCACAAAATAAAAAAGGAGAGTCTCTATATGAAGAGGATTTCAGCTCCCATGCGGCCTAAGAAAAAAAAACCGTGCCGCATGCGTCGTTGTACTACACAGAGCAGATAGCGCCGTCAGGCGCCGATGCAGCTGCGTGGCACAGAGAGCGATGAGTCTCCTGCGCCGCCTGTGCGTTGTACTGCACAGAGCAGACAGCGCCGCCAGGCGCCGAAAGCTTGCAACTGCATGGCACAGAGAACCATGCACCGCCTGCACCCCACCGAGCCTCCAACAACAGTCCATGTCCCCTCCATAATTGACTCGCTTAAGCTAATTTGCTGACCGCGTAGCTCCAATATCACGCCCCAGTCCCAAAATATCGAGGGACTAGACACATGACAATGGCCAGCAGCACACACCAATGGGCAAACCTAATTCAATGGACCCATCAGGGTATACTTAAGCTGTACTACAATAATAAGGGTCCAATATATTAATCTCATCCACAGAAACGAATACAACATATCAGAGTATAAAGCAATATCAAATCTCAATAAAACATAACTCGGGGAACAACCCGATAATGAGTCTGATACAATGGTTCAAATGACAAGAAATAAGAGTAAACAACTGCAAATACTGAGTATAGAATAAGCATATACTCAGAAGAAATTATCGGCGATCACCTCGTCCTCGGGGATCGGCTCAGTTCCAGTGCCTGTTCCTGTTCCTATTCCTGTTCCTGTTCCTGCTCCTGCTCCATATACCTCTGGATATAACTCATCTGCTATATCTGGGGACATAATCCGGATCTAGGTCCTCAGGGGACATAACAAGGTACAAAATAAATCATGCCAAAATAAATACAGTGCAGCAATAAATGAATCAATAGGGTAAACTATATAACCAGCTAAGTGATATGCAAGATGAGAGCATTAATCATACTCAGGCTGAGACTACTATAGGATCTGTGTCGGGGAAACCCATAGCAGTATTCTCTCGAAGGGCCAGTACATGTGTCAAAGCTCTGTGTCAGAGTCTAAGACACCTCCAGATAACAATATATATAATATAATCAGCCTTTGATATGGTAATACTATTCCCACCCAATGTAATCACACGTCTCATGTCCACGACGTCTCATGTCCATGTCACGCAGGATCATGACCTCTAACTGATACAATAAGTCATAATGATAGCTAAGTACATGCAATATCTATGTCATGAATCATGTAACCTATACAGAATCACCATGAATATTTTAAGAAAATTCTATCTCATGAATAGTGTCAGGTGTCCTGAGATATGACGTACTTGATAAGGCAAGCACGAGAATGTATAGGGTCTCGGTATCCATGTCTAGGTGACGTTACACAACACCGCGTACAGTGTTGACACACGATTATTATTCGGACATAAAGTAATGTCACACGGTCCTAGGTTGAACAGAGATCTTACAGTCATAAACCAAGAGATTAGTATAAACAAGTGCTGCAAGTATGGCAAGGTACACTTGTCTGGGGCTTGGTATCCAACTGTTGCTCCAGTATCCACGGGATTTGCAGGTACTCCTCCGATTGCTGAAATAAACGTTACCATCAGGTTCAAAAGATATCAAATAGCCAGAATTGCCTGTCCTTGAGTCCAATTTGGACACAGGGGCAAAAGTATCAGTTTCTGGTCAAAGCGGGGTCCACATGTGGCCCGCTTCGCACCAAAAAATGTGTCAGAGTTAATGTTCTCCAAATTCGTCAAACTTAGTGTCTACAAGTCCAGAACAACGATACGAACCCAACGAAATGTCTAGAACTGGATTCCGATGAGCCGATCATAAAACTGCTTGTCAAGTGGAGCCGTGGGGCCCACGATACGCGATTTTGTCAATGTTCTCAGAATCGAACCAAACTTGGTTCATAGGACCAGCGTATTTCTACGAGTCTGATGGCGTAAGTTTCATTTTGATACGACGTACGTACACAAAGTTACAACAAGTTCCAAAAATAGGGCCGATACGGGGTGTTGTCGATGGATACGCGTTGATTCTGGTGTACACGCACATCCAAATCAACTTTCGCTAAATTCCACACGTCCGTATTAATAGCGCGCACCTTTCGGTGAATTCTGCACACGACCAAGTTGTCCCATTTAGCGGGGCACACTCAGTTCCGGGAAAAAATAGGGTATTTATTTTCCTGATTTTGGGTCGCAGTTCGCGATCGCCATAGGACGCGATACCCCGAACGAGTTGCACGAGTATCGAGAGGGTCACGTAGGCTACGCGTCACAGCAGACGGAACAAAAAATGGGACAGCGAGGAGAGAAAAACAGTCACCTGAACAGGGCTCCAAAGAAGACTGAAAAATGCGATTTTGTGAGGCGGTGCGACGCGGCACGGTTGGCTAGGGCTGATGCGGCAGCGGCTAGGGCTTCTGTGGTGCTCGCCGAAGGTCTTCGTTGGGGCGGCACTGGAGTCATCGAGGCGGCGCTGGAGTCGTCGAGGCGGCGCTGGATGACCGGAGGGGAGTTCGACGGAGGAGAGGTCGGGGTTTGCCGGAGCTGGAGCGGCCGGGCTGGGTCGAGGGCAGCGGAGGCAGGGGGTCGCGGTGGAGCTCGGGGCGGATGATCTCGGGCGGAGGCGGAGCTGACGGAGTGGAGGTTGGTGGGGAGACGACGGTGGTGGTGAGTGGTGGTTGACGGAGATGGCGGTGGTGGTGAGTGGTGAAAAGGGGTTTATATAGGGAGCGGGGAGGAGCTGGGCGGACGGCCGGTGGGGATTTGAATGGACGACGGGAGGCTAGGCGTCGGGGCGGTTGCGGGTAAGGCGGAGCGGCGTAACCGCCGGCGGGGAAAGCGGGCGACCGGGGAAGGCGATAGGTCGGGGGAGAATTTGGGTTTACTGTTGCAGTCGGGTCGGGTCGGGTTGGCGGATTCGGGTTTGAATCCGACCCGACCCGCTAGGGAATGGGTTGGGTTTATATAGACCGGTTTGGTTCAGGGTCGGTCCTGTTTGGTTCATTAAACCGGATTTATTTTGGGTTTAATAAAAACTTAGTTTTTAGGTCTTTAAAAATGGTTCTGGGGTCCAATAAATTTCAGAAAAATTATCCTATGTCTAATATTTTATGTTACACTAAAAAATATTATTTTCATAATATTTTAATATTAAATAAAAATATTACAATTTATTTAATTCCAAAATACATTGATTTTAATTAGTGAAAAATTACAGAAAATTTCAGAAAAAAATTCTGAAAATTGATTTTTAAATTCTGAAAAATCTGGGGGTTTAGAATCTACCCCCCTTAAGAGGATTGTGTCCTAGCAATCAAAGAATAACGGGTCAGCAGAGATGACACGGTTTATAAAACAGGTTCGAAGCATGACACCATCAAAGAATCATGATCAAGGAGAATCAAAGGATGAGGGTTTAAGCAAAACACCTAGGGAAAAAAATATCATTTTCCTAAGCAATGAAAGTTATGTAAATTCAAGAGTGAAGAAAATCTAGTTAAAGCAAGAAAACTACAGCTTAGAAAAACTAGGTTATCAATTATAAAAATATACTAGGTTATTATTAACAAGTTCAAAAATACCAGGTTTAAGGCTAAGGTCACGAACTAACAGGCACGAGCTAAAGCAATGCATCTATGAATAACTTACGCGCATTTGCTACTCCACGAGTCTGCGCGTCCTCCAAGGTCATCGCGAAAGCTTGTCCGCATCCTTGCGGTGGATTCCTCTGCTGCTGCTGAGCCTGCTGGAAGAGTACTGCCTAGGGTATCAAAGGTGGCCTCGGCTGATACCCTCCTGGAGCTGGTGGTATGACTCCTTCAACTACCATTTACGGTGCTTCCAATGCTGGATAGGCTGGCCTCGGTACTGGAAAAGCTTGTTGGTTAACCATTGGTGCTCGTTGGCGAACCATCGATGTTTCTCCTCGATGCATCGTACAATCTTTGGCTAAATGATGACTGTATCCACAAATCAAGCATAATCCCATTTTGCGTCTGTACTCGCTCTCATAATGGCCTCGCTTGCAACAATATTGACATGTCGGTAGGAATAAGGCTCTTGGTGTTGCTCCCTGTGGTGGATTCTTCTGGGGTCGCTTTGCAACTCTTTTCTACTGTGCTTGGTCTGGTGCTAATGCATGCGGCCGCTTCTGGCTGGACTCTATCCTGGTGATGCACTCCATGGGCCGTGTTGCAGCAAGAACGTCCGTTGTAACGGAGCTGATTAACTTCCGTAGCTCAGAGCTAAGTCTGTAAATGAACTCCTCCGTTTGGCTTTACTGGACTTCTTCATGAACCTTCTGATAGGCTTGCATCATCGCGTAGTACATTTGAAACATCTGTTGCCCGTCCATAGCTTGCCCTTCTGGGAATACGGGCATTGGTGGAGTGAACTGCGACGGTGGTGGGATGTCATTTTGCTGGATTCTCGAGGCATGCATATTTGCTTGACTGCGTTGTTGAGCTGATTGACCTTCACGTACTAGTGTCACTTTTTCTTCATGGGTAACCACAACTCCTTGTGGCGTTCCTGCAGGAATCTCGTCACTTGCTGGTGGATCCATTACTCTGCATCCAAAATAAACTATAAGAGGCGTACAGAGGAATCAAGGCAGGATGCAAGTCAAGAATTTAATTCGAATCCGAGATTGAGAGCAAGAACGATTCAAGCAAGTGGATGAGATCCTAAAACTTATCCTATTCTTATTGCAGGCTTGCTCGGTCCCTAAGTTAAAATCGAACAATTTAGTCGTTGACCTGCATGGGCCACCATAAAAACTATGTCACGCCCCAGTCCCAAAATATCGAGGGACTAGACACGTGGCAATGGCCAGCAGCACACACCAATGGGCAAACCCAATTTAATGGACCCATCAGGGTGTACTTAAGCTGTACTACAATAATAAGGGTCTAATATACTAATCTCATCCACAAAAATGAATACAACAATATCAGAGTATAAAGCAATATCAAATCTCAATAAAATATAACTCGGGAACAACCCGATAATGAGTCTGATACAATAGTTCAAATGACAAGAAATAAGAGTAAACAACTGCAAATACTGAGTATAGAATAAGCATATACTCAGAAGAAATCATCGGCGATTACCTCATCCTCGGGGATCGGCTCAGTTCCAGTGCCTGCTCATGTTCCTGCTCCTGCTCCATATACCTCTGGATAGAACTCCTCTGCTATATCTGGGGACATAATCCGGATCCAGGTCCTCAGGGGACATAACAAGGTACAAAATAACTCATGCCAAAATAAATGCAGTGCAATAATAAATGAATCAATAGGGTAAACTATATAACCAGCTAAGTGATATACAAGATGAGAGCATTAATCATACTCAGGCTGAGACTACTATAGGATCTGTGTCGGGGAAACCCATAGCAGTATTCTCTCGAAGGGCCAGTACATGTGTCAAAGTTCTGTGTCAGAGTCTAAGACACCTCCAAATAATAATATATATAATATAATCAGCCTTTGATATGTTAATACTATCCCCACCAAATGTAATCACACGTTTCATGTCTACGACGTCTCATATCCATGTCACGCAGGATCATGAACTCTAACTGATGCAATAAGTCATATTGATAGCTAAGCACATGTAATATCTATGTCATGAATTATGTAACTGTCACGCCCCAGTCCTAAAAATATACGGAACTAGGCCACGTGGCATTGGCCAGCTGATACGTCACTAAGGGAATACCCAATTTAATGAACCCAAAGTGATATGCTACGCTGTCCTAAACTACTACAAGTCTAATTACAGGTAAATCTATCTCATCCACAAGAATAACAGGAAAAGTACTGAATATATAGATACTAAATCTGAAATGTCATATACAACCCAGATAAAGTCAGGTGGGAACAATCTCACTACAAAAAGTAAGCAGAAGTGAAATAAGATAAACTAGCGCAACATCCTCAAAATATGTAGCTCCAACTCCAGGTGTACTCAGGTAGACTCTGACGGCATCTCCTCTAACTCCATCTCAAGGGCATGTCCAGACTCCTGTCCAGGTCCAGGTACTGTGGGGTGGTATGTCTCAGCTAAACCTGGCAGGGAACCAGGTCCTCAGAGGGACGTAACAAGATACAGAAAAATAACATGCCATGTATGTAAATACTGAATAAATAAATAAATAACACAGGATGCTAACCATCTAAGTAAAATGCAATTTGAGACAACCTAGTACGTATGGGAATTGTGTGGCTAGACATATGCTGACGTAATTCACCAATCTGTAGTGACTGGCTAGTATATGCCACATATGCCCCCGTTCAAGGGCACCATAAAATTTTCCATCTACGATGAGTATGGTCACATAAATATATATATAACATCCGTATCACTCCGTCGAGTGCGGCACATAATAAAGAGGTGGGTGTCCCATACGTATTTTAGTCGTTCTCCCCGCCCAATGTAACTAAATGTCAAGTCGTACATTTCCTAAATTATTCTAATCCGTGATGCGGGTCACACGTACTGGTAGCTAATCAAATATGCAGCTCGCATCCTAATATGCATTGCAACCATGTTGCGTATTCCCGTGATAGGGTCTAGGAGAATATTAGAATACTCTCACAATTGTCGGTGAGTCTGTAATATTATGTTAAATGTCAACATATCAGCTGACTGTACCCAAGGCAGTCTCAGGTAATCATGATATATGAAATACAGAAACAAGAGCATATAACATTATTGAGAATTTAAACAGTACTTGGCAAGGTATACTTGCCTACTCCCTGATAGTGTTGATAACCTGATCTCGCAGTCAGATTTGAGGTTGCTGGTGATAGAGGGTCACTGGTTGTGCTGAAGGTGGTTTCTGTTAAAACAGACAGGGTTCGTGAATATCAAGGCTGTAATATAAAGTATGTATATATACTTATATACACATATATAATATAGATATATATATAGTATGTATATATATAGATATAATATATATAGCATAAAGTATGTATATATACTTATATACACATATATAATATAGATATATATATAGTATGTATATATATATATATATAGCAGTATATATAGTATATAAAGAACAGACAAATACAGGTATTATTATAATAGTAGCAGGGTATATCCACTGCTAAATATATATATATAATATTATCAGGGTGTATCCACTGATGTATAATAATATAAATAAAATGAATTGACAGTGCAGGAATTTAAATAGATAGTATATATATAAATTAAAGGACAGTGCAAGAATTGAAAATATACATATATATAATGACAGTGCAGGAATTTAAATATATATATATAAATGCTGTACTATCCAGCAATATTATCAGGGTCTATAGGTGACCACTGTTATAGATAGTAGTATATATTAGCAGTGTATATATAACACTGGTATATATTTACATATATTATATAAATAAAAGGTATAAAATGCATAGTATATATATACAAATATATACTGTGTATATTCACAGTGAATCTAATAATATATTATATATATTACATAATATATATATAGATATATATATATATATATATTATATACATATATATATAATATATATATGTAGTTATATATACATAACATATATAGTTATATATATTATAAACATATATATATATACATAGTTACATGTAAATATATATATAATAATATATAATATACATATATAAATACTTATATATTAGTAGTATATATACATATATATATATATTATAGTAATATATATATATATTGTATAGTATACTGTATTTATACAGTATATATATTAATATATATTATCATAAGTATATAGATATACATATATACATATATATATACATATATATATACATATAGATATATATTGTAAACCCCCTCACCCAAAATAGATATTTTGTGTATATTTTATATTATTATAGGTATTGAATTTCTTTAGAGTATTCTGTTATTTAATTAGCAAATGAATTTCTTGATATATTTACTTATATAAATATTTATTTAGAATCATTTTTAGGTTATTTTAGATTTTTGAAATTAATTAGGATTTATTTGGATATATATAGTCTTAATATTAGATATATGCTAATTTAGCGTTAATAGATATTAATAAGATTTTATAAATTATTTGTATTATATTTAATTATATTCAAGATTATAAATTATTGAGATAGATTTAAACTCTACTTTAAATTAATTCAAATCATGAACCTACTAGGAATACAACTTAATGTATATCATATCCTTATTTAAATTCATCATAATCTTATCCAAATTAACCAATCCTAGTTGTATTTAATTAAGTAGTCTCCACCATTATAAATACCTCATCCTTCATATTTTTTCCCAAATTCCTCTCTTTTTCGTCCAAAAATAGTCAAAATTCGTCATAAATTCAGCCTCATTTTCTACTAGTTATGACGAATTAAAAAGACGATATCTCCTAGATCCGGACTCCAAACGAGGCCTAGTTTTTTTTGTTAGAACGATAATGAGGTTAGCTTTCTGATTATATAAATTGTTTTTCTAAATTATGAGTATTAAATTTTGGAAAATTCGTAGAGCACAGCATATCCGAAAATAGACGTATTTCGATGTTTTCGCGATTCCGGGAGAACCAGGAATCAGAATCACGAACCGTTTAAAGTTTCGGAAAGCTAATGTCGAGATCATCGACATATATTTTTCCCAGAATTTAATTTGAAGTATTTACATACTGTTAATTCTGTAGAACTTCTAGGTTAGAATTTAACCATCGGTGCACAATACAAAATTTGTATGTGCCATAATTCCCAAACGAATTTGAATTCGGATGAGCCGTAAATTCCAGCAGGTTTTTGACGCTGAAATCTATAGAAAATCATGCATGAAAGTTGAGTTTGTGTCGGTTGACTTTTCGATCAACAGATCGCCTCGATTTGCGTGCCATGAGTCTCGAGTTGATAAAATTCAGTTTCTTTGGACAAAATTTAGGAATTAACATAAAAATCAGAATAATAAGATTAAAATAGGATTTTAGAGTAACTATTCCAGAATTAAATAAATTAAAATAAATTATCTTTTGACGTGATAAATTTGTAATACATAGGATATTGGATTTGTTCTGCGCGACTTCTGGAGCAGGTTATTGGTACATCGCAGCTTCCTTACCAGGCAAGTGTACCTTGCCAACATTGCAGTTCTTGTTACATATTTTTTTGTCTTATTTATATATTGTTGTGCATGCTTGACCTAGGACCGTGTGACTTGCTTAGCGTCCGATTATAGTCGGGTGCCAACACCGTACGCGTTGTTGTGTATTGTCACCTAGACATGGATACCGAGACCTGATATATTCTCGTACTTGTCTTATCAAGTACATAGACCCAGGACACTTGACACTATTCATGAGACAGAATCTTCCTGAGATATTCATGGTGATTCTGTGTAGGATACATGTTTTATGACATAGACATCATATTCATAGATATTAGATGACTTGCTGCATTAGATATGATCGTGCGTGACATGGACATGGTGCATCATGGACATGAGACGTGTGATTACATTGGGTGGGGAGAGACACACAGGCTACAGGCTGAGTTTATATATATATATAAAACATAGTAAACACATAGTAAACATATAGTAAAATACATAGTTATTGCTGCTACCGGCTCCCACACACAGAGCTTGTAGTGGTTTCAGCCTGAGTTTAGTGATGCTCTCAAATTGCATATCACTTAGCTGGTTATATAGTTTGCCCTATGGTTTCATTTATTTTCTGCACTGCATTTATTTTGGCTTGTATTTTCTGTACCTTGCTGTCCCCTGAGGACCTGGATCCGGATTATGTCCCCAGATATTGCAGACGAGATCGATCCAGAGGTTTATGGAGCAGGAGCATTATCAGGAGCAGACATTGGAGCAGTACCAGATCCAGTAGACGCGTGATCACCGAGGGTGTCTTCTGAGTATATACTGTTCCATACTCAGTATTTGTTGTGGTTATCTTTATTCTTGTATCTTGACAGATGTATTCAGACTCATTATCGGGTTATTTCCCCGAGTTTATATTATATTGAGATTGATCTTTCTTTATGATTCTAATATTGTTGTATTCATTTCTGTGGATGAGATTAGTATATCTTGACCCTTATTGTTGTACTACAGCTTAAGTATGCCCTGATGGATCCATTAAATTGGGTTGTCCATCGGTGCGTACTGCTGGCCATTGCCACGTGTCTAGTCCCTCGGTATTTTTGGACTGGGGCGTGACATATATATAGATATACATATAGGTATGTATATACGTATTTATAGGTTTAGAGGGTATACCTATTTGACAGGTGGGGTCCACTGGTCGTCGACGGTAGGAGGACGGCGGCGGAGATGGCCGAAGGCGGCCGGAGGAGCGGGAACAGCAGTAGTAGCTGCTAGCAGCAGCAGCAGCAGCTGCTGCTTGCGGGGGCTGCCGGCGGCGGAGTAGCGGCGGAGACGGCGGAGCAAGGTGAGGGATCGAAGGAGGGGAGGGTGGCGGAGAGATTGGTGGTGGTGGCGGAGGTCCACGACGGCGGTGGCGGTGGCTGGAGACGTACGGAGGTGGAGGGGTCGATTAGGTTTAGGGAAGTGGGGAGGAGCTGCGGGGGCTCTGGCCGGCGGAGGCGGCGTCGTGGGGCGGCGAGGAAGTGGGGGTCGGGTAGAGGGAAGCAGGGCGAGTCGAGTAGGGGTGGTGGTGGCGGAGCATGGTGGCCGGAGGCGGCGGTGGGAGGAGTTCGGGTGGTGGCAGCTACTGTCGGGCAGGGTGGGGGCTCGGGTTTGTGGCAGCTGCCCAGGGCGGAGCAGGCGGCCGGAGGGGAGGTGGCTTGGCCGGAGGGGAGAGGGGGTCAGGGCGGAGGGTTGGCCGGAGTTGGGTCGGAGGCGGTGGCCCGTGGTGGCTGAGAGGAGTCCGGGAATGAGAGGGGGTGTTAAGGTTTATATAGGAGTTGTAGGCAATGGCAGTTTAGTAAATAAGTAGAAGTTTTGGGTATTTTAGTAATTTTGTAATTTAGGATATTTTCTAATAGATTTTTCTGGATAATAATGCCACATGTAGGTGTTAAGTTGTCTAGTCAATGAGGTTATGCCACCTCACATACATTTTTGCATAAAAACCCTTGACTTTTCACAATTTGCATAAAAGTCCAAAAATTAGAAATTTGCGCAATTATGCAATTTGTCTGAAAAATCACCTGGTTCTAAAAATTACTAAAATTCACAGAATTGAGGGAAAAATGCTGGGGAAATGTCCTGGGCTGTGGGGATGAGCCTGAGCAGGGTGAGGGTCTGATTCTGCAGGTGATACGGGTCACCGTATTTATTATTTAATAAATACTGCGCATGGTGTTCACTAATTATTTAGGGGCAGTTAGGGTCATAATTTTTTTACGGTGTCAATACACTAATTATAATATAATTAGTGTAGAATATTATCGTATTTTTGTTTGGCAAAACAGGTGCCTACTGGTCCTCAAATCCCTAAGGATACAGAGATAGGTAAAAAGCAAAAAATTAAATAGGGATTAAATACGTACGTTTGTAATGATATTTGTGCGACTAAAACGAAGCACAAAATGAGGTTTCTGGGAGTTGCTAAAAATACAAAAAATGTAGTCTAGCAAGCCTAGGGCAGGGATGTGAAATTAGTTTAGGGTTAACAGCTAGTGTGAGGCCCTAATTAATTGTGTAATGAACAGGTGCACAATCAATAGTGTATAAAAATAAATTTTTAAAAAGTTGCACTAATTCTAATTAACTAAAAATAATATTAAAATACTGAAATCTGGTCGAGGGAGTTTACAATCTACCCTCCTTAGAATATTTCGTCCTCGAAATAAAAACAAACATATAATGAGAACGAAAGATTGATTGATTCGAAATATCAGGACATTGATAGCTGAAGATTGATTTAAAATATTTGGACATACCCTGATCTGGAAATAGATGGGAGAAACATTATCGAATATTCTCTTCCCGTTCCCAGGTTGATTTGCCTGGTGCATGATGTTTTCATGCAATATGAACTAGAGGAACGTAATACAACGTATGGTAGGTAGCGAAAGTCATTTTAAAAGAACAGTTTTAAACTGCAATCTAATCTAATAATAGGGTTTGGTAATTTCCCAAGAAACAATAGAAATGGCTACAGAAACAATACACTTCATATTTATACTAAATACGAGGTTTCTTCCTTTCGAAATAAGGGAAGACGGAAAGCAGTAATCAAGAGTTCAAGGGGGAGGTAATAGATTAGAAGTATGGAGATTCAAGGCGTTTAAAGAATTCAATGGGAATTGTCAAAGCAGTTGTGGATGGAAATGTTATTCTGGTAATCTCTATTCACATATTCGTATTAGCACAGTTATATAGCTGATATGGTATGCGCATAGGGTAAGTACATCTGTCTACTAATCACTATATATCTTAATCCACGTAAAGTAGTTATGCGAAGGGCGAACCAAGTGCATTATGGTTGATCAGACCGTCATACACTGATTCTGAAATGTATTAGTGTAGTACTCCAATAATACATAATTAATGAACAAGCTTGATAAAGAATAAGCTTGCAAAACTAGGCTATAATAGCAGAGCATAATTTAAGGTAGTATAACAAATATAAGTACGCTAGATTATGATGTGAGAAGTACAAAACAATTCAAATTCACAAAAAGACAAGATTCTATAATCTCTACAGTTATTATTCTAACTTCTTGTCTAAGTCGCTAGTTGTCCCAAAAGAGGTATGGTTTTCTAAGTTCTACAACCTTAATATACAGCATAAAACAGAGATTTAAGCACATGACTTGTATCCAGAGCGTACCTCCTTAATTGGGATACGTGGAAGACGTCATATACTCCTCCCAATGTTTGAGGTAATGCTATCTTGTAAGCAACTTCTCTGATGCGTTCCAACACATTGAAGGATTTGCTGTACCTTGGCTTAGTTTTCCTCTTCTTCCAAGTCTGACAGTTCCTCGGTTAGGTGAGAACACATGTCCTCCTATTTTACCCTATGTGTAACCTTTATCCAATTTATATGGGTATCACCAGGTTTATAATAGGTCGTACCTTATTGTTAGTTCCTGATGTTTTTCTCAAGGCTAACATCTGTCTACCCTTTCTCCTTCAATTGAAATGCTCTATTCCCGATACTAGCTATAACTAATCTATTTATTTATGGTGAAAACACGAGACTAGAAGTTACTGACTACCCTAATAAGTCATATACATTAAATCTAATTTGGAAACTACCTGTAGTATTCAGCTATTACTACATTCACATATTTGAGCCTAGCAATCAATATCTAACAATCTACCTATCTGTTGTAGCTTAGTCCTTATCATTCCCTAAGGGTGGAAAATAATTTAGGTCGGATACTATAAGTCATCAGGTATCTAGGGTTAACTACTATGATTTGGTATCCTAGGTACTATCTATTTCTGAATGGGTAACCTGGTGGTCTAAAGATGACGCTTCTCTTCCCGTAGTCTAGTATAGTATTTGGACTAACTTAACCAGTTCATATCTAAGACAACGTCGAGGTTTGGTATTGGAAGTACCAAGAACTGCATCCTTATTATTCTACTATACCTGACTATTAGCATGCTTTAGTAATGTTGGTAACTGGAACAATGCCTCTTCCGGTAAACCTGGCTATTTGCATGGGTACGAAACTACTAGATGTGAAAGACAGTGTAGCTCTAGAATCAAATAATGCGGTTTGCTGGTAATAATGCAACTATAAGGGTACCTGAAATGGTTTCACCTTCCGGTTCTTCTGCAACTGCAGCTAGTGCAAAGGCCTGCTCGTGCCTTTGTCTACCGGTTTGTTGTCTGGCTAGGTAATACTGCGTGTCTTGGGTGGCTAAGGGTGGTCCCCTCTGAAATCTTTCAGATGCTGGGGAATGCTGACCTCTAGTAGGGGGTTGCATTCTCTGAGCTGGTGCTACTGGTCCTTGCCCATGCTGGAGTGTTGCTTCTCTGTGTTGTGGGCAGTCTCTGGCCCTATGTTGATTATCTCCACATATCAAACATAGTCTATACTTCCTTCGACGGTTTTTGGCATAATGTCCCTTCATGCCACAATGGTGACAAGTCAAAAATTTCTTGGTTTGATATGACCTCATCTGGTGTTGTATCTGATTTCCCGGGTGACGGATTGGTCCCCCTGCTCCAGTCTGGTCTCTGGCTAGTATGGTTGGATTTGAACATCTTGCTTCTCGGCCAATGGCTTCTTGTATCCTTGCTTCTGAAAGAACTTCTTCGTAGGAGATTCTCGACTGTGCCGTAGTATACCCTTGGAGTTCGGGGGTAAGGCCGTGATAGAACTTTAGGGCCTTCTCCAGCTCGGTTGGTATTAGGATGGCACCGAATTGACTTAGTCGACTGAATTCTGCATTATAGGCGTCGACGGTCATATTTCCTTGTTCCAAATGCAGGAACTGGGAGTACAGATCATCTCTGACCGTGGCTGGAAAATATTTTGCATTAAAATATACCAGAAATTGCTCCCAAGTATGGTTCTTGCCCGTGCTGCGTTCTATAGATTCCCACCAGTGATGGGCATTGCCGAGGAGTAGGGTCCTTACTGCGGTCATCCATAGGTCAGGGTGAAGTTGTGAACCTTCTAGCAGTATTTCCGTATTGGAGATCCAGTCTGAGATCTCTTCCGGAGTTTCATTGCCCTTAAAGGTTCTCGGGCTCATCCGGCTAAAGCCTCGAACAGTACTAGCTGGCTGGACAGGGGCTGGTACTGGGACAGCTGTCCTCTCCAGAGCCGTCATTAGGCATTGTCTCAGGACTTCAGTCTGTTGCCACTGAGCCTGCAATATGGCTTAGAATATCTGAGATTGTCCTTCAAGTTGTGGCATCAGGGCTGCGAGAACTGGAGGTGGAGGCAAAGGTATCTTCGCCTGCAGTGTTGGTGCCTGAGAAGGTTGCCCTTCTTGCTGGACTGGTGTTGCTTCCTGGGTCGGATCCTGGTGAAGGTACGAGGTTGTTGGATTGACCAGCATCCTTCTCGGAGATTGGTCTCTCGGGATTGGTGTCCTTTGGACATCTGGCGAGAGGTCTGTTGCTTGGTCAGTCTCATTAATCGCAGTTTTCCCGGGTATGTCCATATTTCTGAAGAAAATAGAAAAATTTAGAAAAGTACGAAGGAAATAATAGATGATAATCAAACAGGATGCAAAAATTTATGGATAAAATCAGTGTGGATGAGACCTAGTATTCCTATCCTATTGCAGACTTGCTGAACATGAAATTATGCTACTAGCAATTAATTGGACCTACATGGGCCACCACTAAAACCGTGTCACGCCCCAGTCCCAAAAATATACGGAACTAGACCACGTGGCATTGGCCAGCTGACACGTCACTAAGGGAATACCCAATTTAATGAACCCAAAGTAATGTGCTACGCTGTCCTAAACTACTACAAGTCTAATTACAGGTAAATCTATCTCATCCACAAGAATAACAGAGAAAGTGCTGAATATATAGATACTAAATTTGAAATGTCATATACAACCCAGATAAAGTCAGGTGGGAACAATCCCACTACAAAAAGTAAGCAGAAGTGAAATAAGATAAACTAGCGCAACATCCTCAAAATATGTAGCTCCAACTCCAGGTGTACTCAGGTAGACTCTGACGGCATCTCCTCTAACTCCATCTCAAGGGCATGTCCAGACTCCTGTCCAGGTCCAGGTACTGTGGGGTGGTATGTCTCAGCTAAACCTGGCAGGAAACCAGGTCCTCAGAGGGACATAACAAGATACAGAAAAATAACATGCCATGTATGTAAATACTGAATAAATAAATAAATAACACAGGGTGCTAACCATCTAAGTGAAATACAATTTGAGACAACCTAGTACGTATGAGAATTGTGTGGCTAGACATATGCTGACGTAATTCACCAATCTGTAGTGACTGGCTAGTATATGCCACATATGCCCCGTTCAAGGGCACTATAAAATTTTCCATCTACGATGAGTATGGTCACATGAATATATATATATAACATCCGTATCACTCCGTCGAGTGCGGCACATGATAAAGAGGTGGGTGTCCCATACGTATTTTAGTCGTTCTCCCCGCCCAATGTAACTAAATGTCAAGTCGTACATTTCCTGAATTATTCTAATCCGTGATGCGGGTCACACGTACTGGTAGCTAATCAAATACGCAGCTCGCATTCCAATATACATTGCAACCATGTTGCGTATTCCCGTGATAGGGTCTAAGAGAATATTAGAATACTCTCACAATTGTCGGTGAGTCTGTAATATTATATTAAATGTCAACATATCAGCTGACTGTACCCAAGGCAGTCTCAGGTAATCATGATATATGAAATACAGAAACAAGAGCATATAACATTATTGAGAATTTAAACAGTACTTGGCAAGGTATACTTGCCTACTCCCTGATAGTGTTGATAACCTGATCTCGCAGTCAGATTTGAGGTTGCTGGTGACAGAGGGTCACTGGCTGTGCTGAAGGTGGTTTCTGTTAAAACAGACAGGGTTCGTGAATATCAAGGCTGTAATATAAAGTATGTATATATACTTATATACACATATATAATATAGATATATATATAGTATGTATATATATAGATATAATATATATAGCATAAAGTATGTATATATACTTATATACACATATATAATATATATATATATATATATAGTATGTATATATATATATATATAGCAGTATATATAGTATATAAAGAACAGACAAATGCAGGTATTATTATAATAGTAGCAGGGTATATCCACTGCTAAATATATATATATATATAATATTATCAGGGTGTATCCACTGATGTATAATAATATAAATAAAATGAATTGATAGTGCAGGAATTTAAATAGATAGTATATATATAAATTGAAGGACAGTGCAAGAATTGAAAATATACATATATATAATGACAGTGCAGGAATTTAAATATATATATATATAAATGCTGTACTATCCAGCAATATTATCAGGGTCTATAGGTGACCACTGTTATAGATAGTAGTATATATTAGCAGTGTATATATAACACTGATATATATTTACATATATTATATAAATAAAAGGTATAAAATGCATAGTATATATATACAAATATATACTGTGTATATTCACAGTGAATCTAATAATATATTATATATATTACATAATATATATATAGATATATATATTATATACATATATATATAATATATATACATAGTTATATATACATAACATATATAGTTATATATATTATAAACATATATATATATACATAGTTACATGTAAATATATATAATAATATATAATATACATATATAAATACTTATATATTAGTAGTATATATACATATATATATATTATAGTAATATATATATATTTTGTATAGTATACTGTATTTATACAGTATATATATTAATATATATTATCATAAGTATATAGATATACATATATACATATATATATACATATATATATACATATAGATATACATATAGGTATGTATATACGTATTTATAGGTTTAGAGGGTATACCTATTTGACAGGTGGGGTCCACTGGTCGTCGACGGCAGGAGGACGGCGGCGGAGATGGCCGGAGGCGGCCGGAGGAGCGGGAACAGCAGCAGTAGCTGCTAGCAGCAGCAGCAGCTGCTTGTGGGGGCTGCCGGCGGCGGAGCAGCGGCGGAGACGGCGGAGCAAGGTGAGGGATCGTAGGAGGGGAGGGTGGCGGAGAGATTGGTGGTGGTGGCGGAGGTCCACGACGGCGGTGGCGGTGGCTGGAGACGTACGGAGGTGGAGGGGTCGATTAGGTTTAGGGAAGTGGGGAGGAGCTGCGGGGGCTCTGGCCGGCGGAGGCGGCGTCGTGGGGCGGCCAGGAAGTGGGTGTCGGGTAGAGGGAAGCAGGGCGAGTCGAGTGGGGGTGGTGGTGGCAGAGCACGGTGGCCGGAGGCGGCGGTGGGAGGAGTTCGGGTGGTGGCAGCTACTGTCGGGCAGCGTGGGGGCTCGGGTTTGTGGCAGCTGCCCAGGGCGGAGCAGGCGGCCGGAGGGGATGTTGCTTGGCCGGAGGGGAGAGGGGGTCAGGACGGAGGATTGGCCGGAGTTGGGTCGGAGGCGGTGGCCCGTGGTGGCTGAGAGGAGTCCGGGAATGAGAGGGGGTGTTAAGGTTTATATAGGAGTTGTAGGCAATGGCAGTTTAGTAAATAAGTAAAAGTTTTGGGTATTTTAGTAATTTTGTAATTTAGGATATTTTCTAATATATTTTTCTGGATAATAATGCCACATGTAGGTGTTAAGTTGTCTAGTCAATGAGGTTATGCCACCTCACATACATTTTTGCATAAAAACCCTTGACTTTTCATAATTTGCATAAAAGTCCAAAAATTGGAAAATTGCGCAATTATGCAATTTGTCTGGAAAATCACCTGGTTCTAAAAATTACTAAAATTCATAGAATTGAGGGAAAAATGCTGGGGAAATGTCCTGGGCTGTGGGGATGAGCCTGAGCAGGGTTAGGGTCTGATTCTGCAGGTGATACGGGTCACCGTATTTATTATTTAATAAATACTGCGCATGGTGTTCACTAATTATTTAGGGGCAGTTAGGGTCATAATTTTTCTACGGTGTCAATACACTAATTGTAATATAATTAGTGTAGAATATTATCGTATTTTTGTTTGGCAAAACATGTGTCTACTGGTCCTCAAATCCCTAAGGGTACAGAGATGGGTAAAGAGCAGAAAATTAAATAGGGATTAAATACGTACGTTTGTAACGATATTTGTGCGACTAAAACGAAGCACAAAACGAGGTTTCTGGGAGTTGCTAAAAATACAGAAAATGTAGTCTAGCAAGCCTAGGGCAGGGATGTGAAATTAGTTTAGGGTTAACAGCTAGTGTGAGGCCCTAATTAATTGTGTAATGAACAGGTGCACAATCAATAGTGTATAAAAATAAATTTTTAAAAAGTTGCACTAATTCTAATTAACTAAAAATAATATTAAAATACTGAAATCTGGTCGAGGGAGTTTACAGTAACCTATACAGAATCACCATGAATATCTCAGAAAGATTTTATCTCATAAATAGTGTCAGGTGTCCTGAGGCATGACGTACTTGATAAGGCAAGCACGAGAATGTATAGGGTCTCGGTATCCATGTCTAGGTGACGTTACACAACACCGCGTATAGTGTTGACACCCGATTATTATTCGGACGTAAAGTAATGTCACACGGTCCTAGGTTGAACAGAGATCTTACAGTCATAAATCAAGAGAATATTATAAACAAGTACTGCAAGTATGGCAAGGTACACTTGTCTGGGGTTTGGTATCCAACTGCTGCACCAGTATCCGCGAGATTTGCAGGTACTCCTCCGGTTTCTGAAATAAATGTTACCATCAGGTTCAGAAGATATCAAATAGCTAGAATTGCCTGTCCTTGAGTCCAATTTGGACACAGGGGCAAAAGTGACAGTTTCTGGTCAAAGCGGGGTCCACAAGTGGCCCGCTTCGCACCGAAAAATGTGTCAGAGTCAATATTCTCCAAATTCGCCAAACTTAGTGTCTACAAGTCCAGAATGACAATAAGAACCCAACGGAATGTCCAGAACTGGATTCCTATGAGCCGATCACAAAATCGCCCGTCAAGTGGAGCCGTGGGGTTCACGATACGCGATTTTGTCAACGTTCTCAGAATCGAACCAAACTTGGGTCACAGGACCAGCGTATTGCTACAAGTCCGATGACGTAAGTTTCGTTTCGATACGACGTACGTACACGAAGTTATAACAAGTTCCAGAACAGGGCCGATAAGGGGTGTTGTCGACGAATACGTATTGATTCTGGTGTGCACGCACATCCAAATCAACTTCTGCGAAATCCTACACGTCTGTATTAATGGTGCGCACCTTTTGGTGAAGTCCGTACACGACCAGGTCGTCCCGTTTAGCGAGGCGCACTCAGTTCCGGGAAAAAACTTGATATTTATTTTTTTGATTTTGGGTCGCAGTTTGCGATCGCCACAGGACGCGATACCCCGAACGAGTTGCACGGGTATCGAGAGGGTCACGCAGGCTACGCGTCACAGCAGACGAAACAGAAAATAGGGCAACAATGAGAGAAAAACAGTCACCTGAACAGGGCTCCGAAGATGACTGAAAAATATGATTTTGGGAGGCGGCGCGACGCGACACGGCCGGCTAGGGCTGATGCGGCGGCGGCTAGGGCTTCTGCGGTGCTCGTCAGAGGTCTTCGTCGGGGCGGCGCTAGAGTCGTCGAGGTGGCGCTGGATGACCGGAGGGAAGTTCGGCGGAGGAGGGGTCGGGGTTTGCCGGAGCTGGAGCGGCCGGGCTGGGTCGAGGACAGCGGAGGCAGGGAGTCGCGGTAGAGCTCGGGGCGGATGATCTCTGGTGGAGGCGGAGCTGACGGAGTGGAGGCTGGTGGGGAGACGACGGTGGTGGTGAGTGGTGGTTGACGGAGATGGCGGTGGTGGTGAGTGGTGAAAGGGGGTTTATATAGGGAGCGGGGAGGAGCTAGGCGGACGGCCGATGGGGATTTGAACGGGCGGCAGGAGGCTAGGCGTCGGGGCGGTTGCAGGGGAGGCGGAGCGGCGTAACCGCCGACGGCGGAAGTGGACGGCCGGGGAAGGCGATGGATCAGGGGAGAATTTGGGTTTACTATTGCAGTCGGGTTGGGTCGGGTTGGTGGATTCGGGTTTGAATCCGACCCGACCCGCTAGGGAATGGATTGAGTTTATATAGACCGTTTGGGTTCAGGGTCGGTCCGGTTAGGTTCATTAAACCGGATTTATTTTGGGTTTAATAAAAACTTAGTTTTTAGGTCTTTAAAAATGGTTCTGGGGTCCAATAAATTCCAGAAAAATTACCCTATGTCTAATATTTTATTTTACACCCAAAAATATTATTTTTATAATATTTTAATATTTAATAAAAGTATTTAAATTTATTTAATTCCAAAATATCTTGATTTTAATTAGTGAAAAATCACAGAAAATTTCAGAAAAAATTCTGAAAATTAATCTTTAAATTCTGAAAAATCTGGGGTTTACTTCCAAGCCGCAAGGCCCCTGACCACATGCTCTCCTGGCCGCATGGGCTCCTGACCGCATAGCTCTACGAAGCATGCGCCCGAGCAAGCAACCGTGCATGAAACTCGCGCATAAAAGGAGCGCACGAGCGTCATACGACGATGCTGGCGTGCTTAGTGCAAAGTGCGCCAACAAAGCGCCACTTTGCGCCCTTAAGTCCGAGTCACTAGGGCTTAGATACTAAGAAAAACTTTCCAAAGGTGGTGACAAAATAAATATTGTCATAATGGGTTCATACTTAATCCCTCTAGGAAAGTCAACCCACATGGACCACCACCCCATGTGCATATACCAATACTAAGCAAAGTTATATATATTAAGATATACACATTGGTGATTTTTTAATATGGGACTAAAACTTCCAAAGCAAAATGAAAAACACCAACATATATAATGAAAGTTTTATTACCAATATGCAAGACTAATACTAACACTATTGTATGTTGTCAGAAACAATATAAGTGTACAGAAACTCATTCCAAACGTCCGGTACCCCTGGGAGGCACCAGTGGTTGCAGTCAGCATAACTGCTAGGGTTTGCAAGCTGATCCTCGCTCAGAGTATCCCACTGCTTCCTGTATATAGAGGGATGCCCGTCTTTCCGATACTCCGATAGCTGAGTTATGTTGAGCATCCGCACGCTCACGCCTCTCCTCTCGAGTCTCTCCACCGCGGCCTCGACCAGCCACAGCATTCTGTAGTTGGAGCCGCCCCTGTAACCTTGCTCGGTTACGGGCTCAGTCTCGTTGTAGCAGTTTTGGTTGCTCTCCTTTCCCCACTCTTCACCCCTGATTTACGATTAAATGTGTGAGTAATATAAATATATAATCCTCAATTTTCACGTAAATTTAAAACAACAAAGATTAAATTAAAACGACGTGCATTTAAAATAGATTTATCGGAATATAAATATATAATTGTCAACTTTTCGAATTGATTTTAAAAAATTATACCTCTGCACTGGGTGAATCTAGATCTCCATCTGAAGTGAAGGATCGAAGCAGTATATTAGGAAGTGAGAGTGTCATAATGTTGGAATATAAGTATATAATACTCGACTCTCATCACTACTTTATAGTATAGTTTACAGTATCGACCGATACTGATACGATTTGGCATGTTCGGATTCAAAATCGACCAATACTTGATCGATATCACCGACATTGAGGATCTCTTTTTCGATCAATTCGGCAAAAATATTGAACAAAAAAGACCAATCGACAAGGGGTTTAAAAGCATAATAAGGTTGTTAAAGCATGTAAAAGGAGAATTTATCTATCCTAAGTAAGCCAATCAGGAAGGGTGGCCGCTATTTTATTGAATTTCAAAATTACTAAGAAACAACACAAGAAATATTAAAATTATGCCTAAATATAGAAAAATATATATATAATTTTAATAATTTATTAATAAATACTTACTTTTCGATATCAAAAAAAAATTTCTGATATTCTGATCTGAAATTGTCGAAACTGTTGATTCCGACACGCACAGAAAGGGTCCAAAACCAATTCAGATACGAGAACCTTGCTTTATAGTTTTACAGTACAGTAGTAGTATAATATGATTTTTTTTTTAAACAAAATCTATAGCACCGCATGTAATATTAGCTCTTAATCCAAGAAAACACGAATTCGGGCTGCGGGCAAGTTGAAGGATTTAAATATATATAGCTCTATTTTTTTTAGATGTTCGGCGATACGCATAAGACTTTGTGCACGCAGTATTGTATGTTATTTGGTTCCACTATCCAACATCTCTCTTCCGCAGTTTGATCCATACCTCTTCTCACAGACCACAAGAGCCAATTGAGTTCGGTGATTTAAATATATAGCTCTCAATCAACACCCTAGAGTTATCATGCATTTGTAGCAGGGACTTTAACAAAAGGATTAATGTACCGAACATGAGTTGGGGACGGGCTCACGAAGAAAACTTGGATATTGTGGGTGTCTACGTGCATTTCAAGCCAATCAGACCACGTCTTCAGTGCCAATTCAAAGCCTTCAATCATCTCCACCTCCTTGTAATCTTCATCTTTGTCCTCCTTAAATGGACCGTATCTGCAACCAAATGAAAGTTCAGTCATCGAATTGATGGTACTGATGTGAACTTTAGATGCATATCTTAAGGTTGAAGTTGCTGATTAAGGACCAGTTGACCAGTGCTAAAGCCATTTAACTGATGTTTATATTCTCGAGGTTTCATCACAGTATCGATATGATCAAGGAAGAATATATAAAAATTATTTAAAATGCAATCGTGTGCTTAGAGATCCAATCTTGATTAGTTCATGGATCTTAAGATCCACTATATCTGACTAATTAGATATAAACCCCTTAGGCTGTGATACCAAACCGAAATGGAGAAGTCGGATGTTGCACTGTCACAAAAAATGGTGTCCGTATTCTTATCGTGTCCCTATCTAAGAAATCTGGAAATGTCTGTATCCTATGTCAGTACTCTCTGTTTCCGTGTCTACATTCATGAAACATAGACTAAGTGGCAAGGTGATGAAACCATCTTCAATTTTGCTTCTATACTTGAAATCATAGTTTGCAGTATCAGCCGATACCGATTTGATATGACTACGGTTTAGCATGTCCTGTTTCGATACTGACCGGTGCTCGATACTGGCTGATACCAACATCGAGGGTCCTTTTTTTGTCAATTCGGCAAAAAAAAATTTAATAAAAAAACCCAATTAACAAGGGTGTAAAAGCATAATAAAGTTGTAAAAGCATATTAAAAAAAATTTATTTATCTCATGTAAACCAATCGGCAAGGGTGACTATTATTTTATTCAATCTTAAAACTACTAAAACACAATACTTAAAATACTTAAAATTGTGTCTGAATGTATAAAATATATTTTCTAAAATGTTAATAAATTTTTTTTTTATACGAAAAAAATCTGATAATTCGATCAGAAACTGCCTATACAGCCAGTACCAATACTCGTAGGAATGGACCGATACAGATTCCGATACTGATTGCTAACCTTGCTTGAAATAGATACACGTTGAGCAGAGTCCATACTTACAAAACCTTCATCTTCATCCTTGGCTTCTCCCACCAGAGGTAGGAGTTGAAGACCAGTATGTCAGCACTTGTCCAGTGCCTCGCGTGCTTCTCAATCGAATCGGCCCGCATGATCCTACTTGACAGTCTATGGTTCACCGGATCGTCGCAGTTGGACTCCACCAGCAACGGTGCCCAATAGAAATCGATCGATGCATCGAATTCCTGTAACCATCCTATAATACACTGAGGATCAACTACATTTTTTCCCCCAATCATATAGAATTTCGATGACTACAATGTGTTTCTACTAACCTCGGCTTTGAAAGATTTAAGAGAGCCATTGGATTTCAAGGACTTGCGCTGAGTATCTATAGAAGACTCCAAGAGACAAACCATGGAAGCCCACTGGTTCCTATTGAGAGAGTCCCCAACATACACCATTCTCTTTCCTCTCAGTCTCTCCAGTAACTCCCTTGATTCAAACCTGCATTATAATGGCAGAATCAGTACTGAATGATGAGAGTAAGACTTGAACTCAACTGGCTCTTATGGTCAGTCAGAAGAGGTATAATCTCTCTGGCTAGACAGACGGTCTCAGGATCAAATTGCGGAAAAAATGTGGGATAGTGGGCCCAAATAGCATACAACGCAAAGTACACAAAGTTCCGGACGTATTGTAGAATATCTTAAAAAAGGAAAAGAAAAAGAACATATACTAAGTATTTCAGAAACTTGGATGATCATGCTTTAGTTGCGTCCCTAATTGTTATTTACACCACTCAAGATTCTTTTTTTCACATTAGTCCCCCACTCCTCTCTAGTACTACGTACTTTGGAAGATCGCATCCGTGCGGCTGCCACCGCCAGCTCTGGTACCTCGTGTCGTTCCTCCCGTACTTGTCGCAGGCAATCTCGTCGTTCATGAAGGAGCACTGCGGTCCGCGATACAGTGGGTGCGTCGAGTCATCGTACACCCATCTGCCCGAGAACAGATCGCAAGACGAGTAGTCCTGCTGGAGATTCGGAGCGGTGACTGGCCAGACGGATCGACTCTTCGTCGAGCACAGCACGAGGACCGTGGCGACGAAGGTCGTGAAGAGGACTATGGAGTAGCTGAGGCATAGTCTGGAGCCAGGAAGGCTCTTCTTATTTGCCATGATTTTTTTCTCAGTTCTTCCAAAGGGCTTTGGGATATAAGAACTGGTTCTGTAAAAGGAATGGAAGGAATGGCTGGCACCAATGATTTTGTGAATTATATATAGACAATATTTACGATTGTCTATTGATTGGATGAATCATGCACTGACCTATTCCATGCTGGTATTTATTTCGAGGGTGTCAGATGAAGTAAGAAGCAAGTACAAAGTGTCTCCTCAAAATATAACAAACAGCTGCATATGGGTCAGTCCTGACACCATTCGAACACTCTGAAATAGAATGAGAACTTGAGAAGAGGGTCTGGCTGAGAAGGAACTTTCAGATCCTGGGTCAAACTTCAGGGAGGAGGAAAAATTGTTATCGTTTAAATAAATCTTTACTATGATGGAGATGGGACGAATACTGAGATATAAAAACGGGATACAAACATTTTTAACTAGGCACAAATGTACTTACCTATTCTATACGAGCACAGACAGGGTATGGACAAATATCGTATCCGGGCAACATACAATCTAAATCTGTGTTAAAGATACGGTTTGACAGATATCGTTATCAGAGTCTCTTTTTCAGTTAATTCGACAAAAAAATTTGAATGGAAAAGAGCAATCAACAAGGGTGTAAAAGTCTAGTAAAGTAAAATCATGTAAAAGAAGAAAAGTTATCTATGGGCAAGTGTGACTACTATTTTAATTGATTCCAAAATTACTAAGAAACAAAACAATAAATCTTCAAAGTATGCCTAAAATATATAAAACATATTTTTCTAAAATTTTAATAATTATTTGTTTTTCGATACCAAATAATTCGATATTCTTATTCAAAATCGTCGGTACAGTCGATCCTGATACTCATAGAAAAGGTCCGATATCAATTTCGATATCGATACTACAAACCTTGGATCATAATGACTGTTTGATAAGTGGAAGTAGGTTGATTCACAAAATTACCTCATCACAAATGCATTTAATGTAATATACTAAAAATTAGACCTTCCCGAATAAGATAATTTTGATATTAAGTTAAAAACAGAATCTCAATATTTGAGTCATTATAACCTCTTCCGTATATTATGTGTCAAAGATTAGAGCATCACAGTGGGTACACTTTAAACACATACTCCAAATTATTAAAATTTGTATAAATTATTATTTTTGGAGTGTCCTCATGATATTGGCACACAATGATACACTTCAAATATACACTGCAAATTAATCCTCTCTTTTTCGTCCATCTTTTCTTTTTATTTTTCTTTCTTATTTGGTAAGATTTTTCCTCTATTTTTTTTTTTTTTTTTTTAATGTTTAGTTACATTTGGTAGGCCCAACAATTAAGAGCATCCACAGTGGGCACACTCCAAACACATACTCCAAATTATTAAAATTTGTGTAAATTACTAATTTTAGAGTGTTCTTATGATATTGCCACACAATAGTATACTCCAAATAAACACTCCAAATTAATCTATTTTTTCTCTATCTTTTTTTTCTTTATTTTTTTTTTCATATTTGGTAAGATTTTCTCTCTTTTTTTCTCTTTATTTTTCTTTCATGTTTTGTTACTTTTGGTGGGCCCAACAATTAATATAGAGGAACTAAGAGCATTCATAGTAGGAGAAGTTTCAAGTACTACATTTTGACTCTAGTCAAATTTTGTAGCACTTGAAGGCGGCAATGGACACTTGTGCATACTTGAAAATTTCTAGAAAACTATGTGACACTTAAGATTTGGAGTGTGTCCTATGTAACACCTCGTTCCGTTCTAGCGGACTGCCGACTCAAACGGCAAAAGTGCAACTGTCCCGACCCGGATATCCAGACTTGTCCCTACAGGAATCCAGCTTAAGCTTTCAGAGGCTCGCTTGACGTATCGCTCTACCGAGGCGAATCATCGCTAAGGTGGGTAGCTACGGTGAACTTGTCTTTGCTTAGCCAGCACACATAAAATGTGGAATATTCATGCTAGTCGCTAGGTGAATCACCCCTGCATGCTAATAAATCCAACGCACCTAGCTAAGGGAATAATCCCAACTTGTATTGCTTATGCTAGAACATGGAAATAAAATATTGCTTTTATTTATGTTCAGACCCTCGCATGCTGAGTCCCTAATGGTTTCATCTCTCGGCTTATCTTCGGGTCCGAGCAAACGTGTTTACTTATGTTCCTTAGAAACGCATGCTTGTCTGCTGGAATGTTGCCTTGTTTTCATCCAACCCCGGGAGACTACTAAGTAGTCTTCCCATGCATGATTGAACCTACAAGTATCCGGGACCGTTGGGTCACCAGGCAGCCCCGAACCAGGGGAATGCATCAAGACAAAGTTATTCACTGTACAGGACCAAGATTCAAGTATCTCGTGTACTCGTGTACTCGTATTCTCGTGCACTCGTGTTCTCGTGTTCTATTGCACGCATGTTCTCGTGTTCTCGTGTATCCCGTGATAATTGAAAGATCCAATAATTGCATGTCGCGGACAACTCGGAAATGAGGTATGGTTCCACGGACGATCTCCGGGGCACTGGGGCCGATCCGATCCGGATGGAACTTCACGTGTGGTCCCTCGTGTGCAGGCGAGTGGTTTGTAGCACCTCTTGTACTTTCGTTGCATTCCACTTGGACTAGGACCACATCATGTGTAGTCCATCGTGTGCAGGCGAGATGGTTTGTAGCGCATCGTGTACTTTCGTTGCATTCCATCTTGGCCTTGGACTACTTCATGTACAATCCCTCGTGTTCGGGCGAAATGGTTCGTAGCGCATCGTGTGCTCTCGTTGCGTTCCATTCTTGTCTGGGATTAGTCCTTTATGACTATGCCAGCGACTCATGTTCATATAGATAAGTCATCCTCGCTTAGCGGCTACCCGCGTGCGAGTCATTACATCGCATCAAAGAACAACTGAACACTCCAAATATTGTCCCGTTCAATGACTCTCGTGTTGCATATACTATGTCTCCTGAATGTTTATACTTTCCCGTGCATGAATTTATAATATTTGCCTTGGACAGGGAAGACTAAATGGTAAGTCTCGCCGTGTTTCCTCTCATGTTGCACGGCACACTGCCACACAAGTTAGGCTATTCAAATCTTGCATGAAACTGATCCTAAGGCAACTAGAAAGATAACTTAATAGTTGGTGCACGAAACCTGTATTACGTGTTTGGATTTGTCGAGCGGGCGAGTAGCTTCCCCACCAGTGCATTCAATGTACTGATAATCCACCAGTTTGTATGCAGCGTGCGGGAGAACCTCATTCGGTGCGGATGCCTCCTTCGTGCGTGCTAAGGTGTGGAGATCACTCCGAAGCAACGGTGCGTCCGGAACTGAAGCACATATAGAAGACATAATATTGTGAACATTGCCTGAACATCGCCTGTACAATCATTCCATAATTGTAGCCATTTGGCACGCTTTTACTGTTTCAGAGAGAGAGGCCTGAGCGAATTGTAATCTCGGCTAAGTGCCGCCTGTAACACATGTTTATATTAATAAAGAGTTGATTTACTTCTACTTGTGTTATTCAATGCTTCTGCTATATTGTCAACTCAGTGAACTTGTTACTGATCGCCTATGCGTTCATGATGCTGCACTCGGACAATCTGTGTGACTCTGTGGCTTAGAACTCTTACCGCCAGCCAATGGACCACGGCCTTGCACAGGCGTCGCTCACGCTCGTGCGGCATCACGCCCGGATGGGTCAAAGCGATCGTCCCGCGGAAGCGCTGGCGAGGGTGATTCCCGCCTAGCGGGGACGGCCGAAATAGCCTACGGAAGATCGGGGCGTGATATCCTATAGCTCCTCTATATTAATTGTTGGGCCATCAAAAGTAACCAAACAAGAATGAAAAATGAAGAAAGAAAAAAGAGAAAAAATCTTACTAATTAAGGAAGAAAATAAAGAGAAAAATGTTGGAGAAAAAAGAGAAAAATAATTTTGGAGTGTTTATTTGGAGTGTATCATTGTGTGCCAATATCATGGATACGCTCCAAAAATAATAATTTACAATTTTTTTAATAATTTGGAGTATGTGTTTGGAGTGTCCCTATTGTGGATGCTCTAAGAGCAGCCACAGTGGAACATGTTTCAAGTGCTACATTTTGACTTTAGTCAAATTTTGTAGTACTTGAAGGTTGCAGTGGACACTTGTGCATACTTGAAAACTACTAGAAAGCTACAAGACACTCCAGATTTGGAGCGTGTCCTAACTCCTCTATATTAATTGCCCACCAAAATTAACCAAACAGGAAAGAAAAATAAAGAGAAAAAAATGAGAGAAAAAATATTACCAAATAGGGAAGAAAAATAAAGAGAAAAAAGATGGAGAAAAAAAAGGAGACTAATTTGGAGTGTACCATTGTGTGCCAATATTATGGAGACACTCCAAAAGTAATAATTTACACAATTTTAATAATTTGGAGTATGTGTTTGGAGTGTTCCCATTGTAGATGCTCTAAGAGCATCCAAAGTGTGAGAGGCTTCAAGTGCTACATTTAATTTTTTGTCAAATTTTGTAACACTTGAAATTTACAGTGGACACTTGTACATACTTAAAATTTGCTAGAAAGGTCCGACACACTCCAGATTTGGAGCGTATTATAAATCCTCTATATTAATTGTTGGACACACCAAAAATAACCAAATAGGAAATAAAAATAAAAATAAAAATAAAAATAAAAATAAAAATAAAAATGATTATTTCCACTAACTATTCCTAAGTTTTGGACATATTACACTGAGTACCCCTACTTTTAAACTAATTACACTGACCACCCCTCCCTTTAGAAAAAAAATTAAAAATAAGGGTAGTTAGTGTTATAACTTTTTATTTTTATCTTAAAGTAGGGTTATCCCGTGTAATAAACATAAAACATATGGGTGGTCAGTATAATTAGTTTAATAATAGGGGTACCCCGTGTAATAAGTCCAAAACTTAGGGGTAGTTAGTGTAAATAATCCAAATAAAAAAGAGAGAGGGAAAATCTTACCAAATGAGGAAGAAAAATAAAAAGGAAAAAGAGGAGATTAATTTAGAGTGTTTATTTGGAGTATATCATTGTGTGACAATATCATGGAGACACTCCAAAATTAGTAATTTACACAATTTTTAATAATTTGGAGTATGCGTTTAGAGTGTCACGTCCCAATTTTTGCTAAATCGATAATCGTTCCCCGGACATGATGATGTGCGAGCATAAGGCGCGCCCGCACAAGGCCTAGGCATAATGATATACTTTAGAAACATATGCAACAGAGTACGCAACTGAGATATCACACATTGGAATGTAGAAAAATTATCTTTATTGATAATGAACATCTTGTTACAAACTCTTGATTCAAAAGTAAAAGGATGTCGCACAGACTTACACCATGGACGCAAAATGAGATAAGCGATCCATACATTACATTTCTTACTAATATTTTAAAAGAGCAAACCACCTTGGGTGCGTATTAGCACCATCGCCTTGGAGCTTCAAAAGGATATGTGCGAGCTCCTTGAGATTTTGTACTTTGCGCTCCAAAAAGTCACGAACACGAACGCAAATCAGATCGATGAAAGGTTGGGGGGAAGGAAAGCTTCATCTACTCGTCGCGTCGCCTTGGCTCGGGGAATCTGCTGCAACGAGGGTCAGTACTTCGAAAAATACCGATGAGGGCGAACTAACCGAACTCACCAAGTCGACACAGTATTCATATGAACATGCAACATTATCATTATGTAGTCTTTCTATCTTGTCCTAGATCAAGTTACAAGCAATTCATAAAAGTAAATGACATAACGAAATATGCCACCTTTCAGTGACTTTTACCTACACCATTCAGATACCACATGTACACTACTTACCATGACCTTCTCTGCCACGGAGACATTGTTAGTTTGCACAGTTTAAATATACATAAGGATCACTGTCTTGACTAGCCATCATGGACTATAGTCTGGGTAGACGGCGATGCTTGCAGCGCAGGTAGCGAGCCCTGCTATAAACTCCCGCCTCACCAGTGCTAAGTTGTTAGCACAACTAATTGTTGTTCCGTCCGGAACGAATCAGCCCCGGTGCCCCGACGACCGTTCGCAGAAATCACATACCTTGTGCACAAGTTGTCCATGACCATTGACGATCTAAACACTAAGTTAACGTACGAAGTATTTCAAGACATCAACACGAACATAAGTACTTTAGCACAATGCGATGACATAGTCTACTAGTTGATATGATCAAATCACAAGTTATGTACTACCCATTGAATAGTTATAGATGAATAAGTTCTAGCTACAACTGAACACAAAATAGATACATGTATAGTGGACAAGCACGCAACAATATGACCGTATAGGAATTTTATGTGACAAACCTTAAGTGTTTCAAGTCTACTTCTTCTTTTTATCTTGACTCAATTTTATTATTTTGGTATCGTTGATCAGAACGCACAAACGAGTCAGATTATTAGGAATGAAGACTTGGAAGAAGGGAGCAAATCTGAAGTAAGGCTACTCACTTAGTTGGTGAATCAGGGGAGAGAAATAAAAGATCTTCAAGACTCCGCTTACGGGTCGCCTACGCGATCACCTGCACACACCAACAGATGATTAATATCTCCTACCTCAGTCTCCAAGGGTTCGATACGAAATACGAAGTTCAAAGAACGAAGTCAGTGAAATCCATCGAAACCGTTCAAGAAAATGTAAGTCACAAAACCAACAAGAAAGCAACCAAACAGCATCGAAAACAGACAAAAAAACCAACGCAACGGAAAGGTCCCTCTCGACTCTGCCGCCGAGTCCTTCCTTGAGGCACGATCCGCTGAATGTGGGACCTGATTCCGAAGAAACCAATCCATAACGAAGAAAGTATCTTGATTCAATCTGTCCCTATCGAACGATATCAAGTATTTCTTAGCCGCTCTTTCCGAATAGAAGAAACGTGGCACTACATAGAGTGTTCCTACTGTGGATGTTCTAAGACACGCTCCAAATCTGGAGTGTCTCGTAGTTTTCTAGCAATTTTCAAGTATACATTAGTATCCACAGCAGCTTTCAAGTGCTACAAAATTTGACTCAAGTCAAAATGTAGCGTTGAAACTTCTTCCACTATGAATGCTCTAATATAAAGGAGCTATGACATGCTCCAAATCTGGAGTATCTTGTAGCTTTTTAGTAATTTTTAAATATGTATAAGTGTCTATTACAACCTTCAAATATTACAAAATTTGACTAAAATTAAAATATAGTATTGAAATCTCTCTCACAAGTGCATACTGGATCAAAATTCTAAGATGTACAAAAGAAAAATCGGTGCTAGTTCTTTTTATGAAGGAAAGAAGAGTTTTGTATAGAAGAGCTTATTCCAGTTATCCTGAAGGCCAAGCAAACATCAGTGGCTGCAGTTTGCGTAGCTCTTGGGGTTTCGTGAGCTGCTCAGGGGGCTCCACTATTTCTTGGTGGCAATCAATGGAAAGGTAAACATTTCAAAAACTGATATTTCTCTTCAAGATGATGTCATCTTTTATTAAGTTGTATATAATATGACTGACATAATAACTGATATGACAAAATTAAATTTAAAAAAATTAGGTAATTAATTTTTGGGATAATTTTTTTGGAAGACAGTAGAATTGAAATTTTTTTTTAGTTTTGATAGTTGAACAAAAATGAACTCTTCCATATTAGCTTGCACTCTCCCAGATTAGCTTGCACAGTTGTGCTCCAGAAAAGGAAGTTGTGCAGCCATTTTTTGACCTTTTACTTCCTTTCATTAGGAAGAATTTTATTAGAATTTATTTTGGTAGATGTAGCATTGGTCTTGTTGGTGTAAGAGCATCCATAGTGGAAGGGATTTCAATTGCTATATTTTGAGTTTAGCCAAAATTTGTAGTACTTGAAGGCTACAGTGGACATTTGTCCACACTTGAAAAATAGTAACAAGCTAAGAGACACTCCAAATTTAGAGTGTGTCCTAGTTCTGCTACATTAATTATTGGGTCCACCAAATTTGGAGTGTGTCCTAGCTCTGCTATATTGTCTGCTACATTAATTGTCCTAGCCCTGCTACATTAATTGTTGAACTCATCCATTTTTGTTTACCCACAAATACTACAGTGTTTGTGTCACGCTCCAGTCCCAAAATACGAAGGACTAGGAGTACGTAACACGCCCAGTCGTATGTATACGAACTCTAATATATGGAAATCATATACACACGTACGCTGTAAATGAATATGCAATCCACCAGTGGTAATATACTGTCACAACAAGTCATACACAATCTATATCTTATCCACAGCACAAATAATAAGTAGGAATAAAGAGCTGGAATATAACTAAATATCAAGATGTGTATCAAGTCTGATAGTCGGGTGGAAACAAATCCACTACAAAACGACTATATTGAAATAGCTACAAAATCTCAAAACAGTAGAAATAAATCATAGATACTCTGAGGGTAAGACCTCATCAGTCAGGTACGTAGTGTCAGGTCCAGGTCCATACTCCTGTGGGTACTCCTGCTCATCCATATCTGGAAAGGGACCAGGTCCTCAGAGGGACATAACAAGATACATATAACATGCCAATAAAGTACTGAAATATAAACATCCAATGGTCGCTTAACCGTCTAAGTGAATGCAATTTGAGAACAATTTTTTAATATGTGGACTATCTGGCCATAAATGGGATTGGCATGATTCTTTCGGAGAAGCAGAGGCCTATAAAGCATGTCGTCTTTTGAACGACAGAGGCCGCCAAGTAGTATAGGGGTCATCTCGCGTATCTCTGGTGGATCGTACGGGTTACATATAAGGAGAGTGTAAAGGAGCCCAAATGTCTTACTTGTTGTTCTTCCCATCCCATGCTCTAAGCATGCCACGTCCATGAAACGATAAAACCTCTAAATAACTGCCAGGTCTACTAGCATACAAAGTTTCTATAAGCAGTCATCCCTTAACGCACGGCTCATACATACATGAGGCAAGACCTGTCACGCAGTCCGTGATCTATATGAGACTCACAACTCGTGTAACAACTGTGTCACAGCCAATAAAACATAGAATGCCTCATAATAATGGGGTGATCTCATAAAGTAGGTCCAAAATCTATAGAAATGAACATATGGTACGACGACATCGTCGTTGCACCCAAGTTTCCTTGGACGCACAATTTATATAGCAATAATTGAACTAAATAAACAGGAATAAACATGCATGCATCATATGGAATGTAAATTCAGTTCAATGGCAAGGTATACTTGCCGAGCAAAAGTTCTGTATAGCACGTCCAAATAGTGTTAAATTTTAGTAAGAAGAAGTGTGTTAGGGTTTGTAGGAGTTGTAATATATATATATAATGATAAGAGGCGGTGGGAAAACTTAGTGTTTAAGAAAACTAAAACTACTGCCACTGCTGTTTCTTTCTTTTCATTGGTTTTGGTTTCAGTTGAGGGGTGTTTAGTAATATTAGTGTTTAAGGAGTGGTGGAATGAGAAGCTTACACGTGTGGGAAAGCAAAGCAAAGCAAAGTAAAATTGGATTTTGCTTCTGCTGTTGATAATTTCTTCTCTCAATGGGTTGTGTTTTGGGTTTGATCCAATAGGAAATTCTATTTTTTCTATTTAGCTCATAATTACCATAAATAAATAAATAATAAAAATATGGTTTTTAGAATTAGGGGTTTTACATTCTACCCAACTTAAAAAAATTTCGTCCTCGAAATTAAAACTAAGCCACGGTAGAAAGTCAAGATTTATAAGAGATATAATTTAACAAGTAAATTTAAACCTTGGTCAATGAATAGGTTCGAAAAACATTGGCGCATGTCGTTCTCGCGCTCCCAAGTAGATTCTCCTGGCGCGCCATACTTCCATGCCACGCGGACTAAGGGAATATACTAGTTCCTCAATACTTTCTCTCGACGATCGAGAATTCCCATGGGTTGCTCTTGATATGATAAGCTTGGCCCAATGGTGATCTTCGAATGATCTAGAACATGACTGCTGTCTGCCACATATCGCCTGAGTTGTGATACATGGAATACATCATGTACTCCCTCAAGTGAAGGTGGTAGTGCAAGTCGATGCTACTTCTCCCACTCTCTCTAGCACGTCAAATGGTCCAATATACCTTGGACTCAACTTGCCTCGCCCTCCAAATCGAATAGTGCCTCTAATAGGTGATATCCTCAAGAAGACATGATCGCACTCTTTAAACTCCAAGGGACGACGATGAAGGTCTGCCCATTGTTTCTGCCTGTCTTGCGCTGCCCGCAAGTGTCTTTGTATCTTCTTAACTATCTCTACGGTATTGACCACTAACTCTGGTCCCAGAATCTGACGTTCTCCCACGTCACTCCAATATACAGGAGACCTACACTTTCTTCCATAAAATGCTTCAAACGGAGCCATCTGGATGCTCGCCTGATAGCTATTGTTGTAAGAAAATTCTACAAGGTGTAGGTGGTCCTCCCATGATCCTCCAAAGTCTAATATACAAGCCCTCAACATATCCTCCAATATTTGAATAGTACGTTCTGATTGCCCATCTGTCTGTGGGTGATAAGATGTACTGAACTTTAAACGAGTTCCAAGACTTTCTTGCATGCTCCTCCAAAAATGTGACGTAAAGCGCGAATCCCTGTCTGATACAATGCTGACAGGTACTCCGTGCAACCTCATGATCTGCCTCATATATAAGTCAGCCAAAAATTTTGTAGATTGGCCAACTCTAAAAGGCAAGAAATGGACTGACTTGGTGAGTCGGTCCACTATTACCCATACTGCATCTCTACCACTTGGACTCCTAGGGAAACCTGTGACGAAGTCCATAGTGATGTCTTCCCACTTCCATTCTGGAATCGGGAGTGGTTGCAATAATCCTGCTGTTCTTTGGTGCTCTGCCTTTACTTGCTGGCATACCAAACATTTAGCTACACAGCGAGCTATCTCTCTTTTCATTCCATGCCACCAAAAATGATGTCTTAAGTCACGATACATTTTGGTGCCCCCAGGATGAATAGAATATATCGAACTATGAGCTTCTGTCATCAGCTCCTGTCAAATTTCTCCATTGGTAATATAAAAATGATCACCACATCGTAATGTCCCATCATCATGGATGCGCAGTCCTGTCTGTTCTCCGGCCTCTGTCCTTTCCGTTAATCTTTTGAATCTGGCGTCTGTGGGTAATGCTGCCTTGATTCTCTCTACTAGTAATGATTGTATTTGCAAGTTGGCTAGTGTCCCGTCTGCTCCAGGTTATATTACTTCAATGCCAAGACCTTGCAAGTCCTTTAATAATTCCCTCTGTGTTGTCAAGAAATAAGCTACTGGCTTCTGGCTTAACGTGTCTGCTACAACATTAGCCTTGCCTGGGTGATAATGTAGCTCTATCTCGAAATCTTTAATTAACTCGAGCCATCGACGTTGTCTCATATTTAACTCCTTCTGCGTGAAGACATACTTGAGGCTTTTGTGGTCCGTATAGATTTTCACTCGTTCCCTATATAAGTAATGTCTCCACAGCTTTAGAGCAAATACAACGGCTACAAGTTCCAAGTCATGAGTTGGATAATTCTTCTCATGTACTCGTAATTGCCTAGATGCGTATACAATCACCTTGCCATGCTGCATCAATACGCATCCCAAAACTTTTTCTGATGCGTCACTGTAGATCATATAGCCTCCTAATCCTGATGGAATAGTTAATACTGGTGTTGTAGTCAGTCGCTTCTTTAATTCCTCGAAAGCGGCTTGACACTCGTCGGTCCATATGAACTCTTGATCTTTGCAAGTCAACCGAGTCATAGGTGTTGCTATCCTGGATAAGTTCTCCACGAAACGTCGGTAATATCCCGCAAGTCCAAGGAAACTTCTCACCTCTGATGCTGACTTAGGAATAGGCCATGTCTCGACTGCCGAGATCTTTTCTAGGTCAACCAAAATACCATCTCCTGTAACGACATGTCCAAGAAATGAGACTTTGTCCAAGAAGAACTCATATTTACTGAGTTTTGCATATAACTATAGGACACGATCTACAAATTCTACTAATAGGTACAACTCCTTCTGTCACGCCCCAGTCCCAAAAATGTATGGAACTAGGCCACGTGGCATTGGCCAGCTGACACGTCACTAAGGATTTTATCCAATTTAATGGACCCAAAGGAACGTGCTACGCTGTCCTAAAATACTACAAGTTTAATACAGGTAAATCTAATCTCATCCACAAAATTTATCAAAGAACATGGGAATAAGTGCTGAATATATATAATGCTAAGCGTGAATGTCATAGTACAAAATCAGATAATGTCTTGTGGAAATAATCTACTACAAAAGATAAAGAAGTATTAAAAATAAGATAGACTAGAGTATCGTCTATCAATGTAAGTAGCTCCAGCTCCAGGTGTATTCAGGCAGACTCTGATGGTAGTTCCTCTAACTTCTCCTCAGTGGCATCTCTAGTCTCCTGTCTAGGTCCGTACACTGTGGGGTAGAATGTCTCAACTAAACCTGGCAGGGAACCAGGTCCTTAGTGGGACATAACAAGATACAGAAAAACAACATACCATGTATATAAATACTGAATAAATAAATAAATACAGGGTGTGCTAACCATCTAAGTGAATGCAATGTAAAGACCTTGTAGTACGTATGGGAATGTGTAGGCTAGACATATGCTGACTTAATTCACCAATTGTGGTGACTGGCTAGTATATGTGTCATATGCCCCCTGACTCAAGGGAACTCCGCAATCGTCCATCTCCGAGGAGCATGGAACGAAGGTATAACATACAAGGAGGGGGTGTCCCATACGTCTACTAGTTATCTTTTCCGCCCAATGTAACTATATGCCAAGTCATAAATTTCCTGAGTTTTCCTGATTTCATGCTAAGCCGTGATGCACGTCATACGCACCGGTAGCTAATCGAGTACGCAGCTCGCATCCCAATATGTATTGCAATCTTGTTGCGTGTTCCCGTGACAGGGTCTAGGAGGATATTAGGATACCCTCGCAGCTTGTTGGAAAGTCTACTAGAGTCTAAGTTATTTACACTACGTGTCAACATATCTGTTGACTGTACCGAGGCAATCTCAGGTACTCACAATCATATGAAATTCAGGAGAAATAGCATATAACAACATTTATAATTAAACAGTAAATATGGCAAGGTATACTTGCCTACTTCTCTGAGCTGGGAGTATCAAGAACCTGTTCTTGCAGTCAAGTCTGAGGGGTCCTGTGACCTGGGGTCACTCATTGCGTTGTAGGGGTACTCTGTTCAGGACATACAGGGTTCGTAAATATTATTAAAATAAAGCGTACATTAAATACCATAGTATATTTTTATACTTAAATATAGATATATGTAAAGCCCTATATATAATTTATATATATAATATATACTATATCGCATTTATACTTATGTAAATAAAGATATAATAATATATATATATTTACTACATATATAATATTAGAGCATAATAATATATAATAATATTACATATCATATATATATATAAGTATACATAAATACATACATAGAGATAAATAAATATAAGTACATATATATTTATATTCATATATACAAATGCAAGAAGAAATAATAAAATATATATATGCTATATATATATTTTACATAATATTTATATATGTAATAATAATAATATATATATATATATATATATATATACATATAAAATATAAAGCAATATACTTATATACACATATAGCTTATATATATAATAATATATACAATATATATATATATATATATATATATATATATATATATATGGCAGCTGTAATCCACTAAAAGATGTCGGCAGAAAGAAAAGATTCTTCAACTGCTTTTGCTTTTAGATAGAATAAAGCTGTCCGTCCACCTGTCCTGAGAAAAGACGAATACTGCCAAATAGTCTGGTGCAGTCACCAACATGCAACAGTGAGTGGGTATCCCACTACATAAAGTTGCAAAAAGCCATCCTCAGACCATGTGATAAAAGGAGGATGGACCCCACCCATATCAATCAAAGCTTATCGTCGTTGATAGGGTCGAGAATAGTCTGATAGAAATCATCAGCGGACATGTCTTCCAAGTTAGTATCAGAATTGGTACTGGAAATGTCCATATCAAAGTTAGCATCAAACTGTGCTTTCAAGAATTGAAGGCACCGTTTCTTTAATTCTTCGGCAGAAATCTTAGGATTCTTCCTGATCAGGGAATCCTTAAGTTTAGTGATAGTGTTATCACCAAATAGTTCATTTTGGACCTTTTTGTCCATTTTTGATTCATTTTCTTTGATGGATGCCATAACTTCCATCAATTTTTCTTTCTCATCGATCCTTTGCCACCATTTCACAAGGAATTTACGTGACAGGATAGGAATATTGTTGGAATTTAACACACAGTCAATAGTCCAACGGAATATGAATGGGATCTGGAATTGAGCAAAGAAGTATAGAGTGCTCTCTCCCCCAAAAAGATGAGTATCCTGGCAAGGTGGATAAGATAATATCCACTGAGAGAATTGTTCCTGTAATGAAGGTGGAAGGATATCCAGAGTAGCTCCCATCCGTAACCACCAATCAAAGAACCAGGAGGGTATCTCGTTCTGAAGAATTTCAGGACAGATACGAATGAACCAAGAATGGCCCCTCTGAGAATTCTCATAGTATAGAAAGTCATAAAACGCCTGCACATAATCCCAATAATTATAACTGCAGACAATCACTTTGTCCTTGGAGAGCTGCTGTTCCCTGTTAGGATGGAGTCCCCAAGTCTGTGAAGTAAGGATATTCTTGATGATTACCTTGCTATAAGCATATTCCAAAGAATTTGGTTTAGCAGAGTGCTCAACGGTTATAGATTTGCTGGAGATTAAGATACCTTCAGAGATACCGACAGTTCGTCCCTTAACCGGAATAAAACTGGTCTCCAAGTATCTTTTATGAAGTTTCCATGGATCCTTCATAAGAGGAATATCATGCTTTTCAAGTGTGATGATTTCCTCAGTGTTTGATTTCTCAAAGAAGATGGACTCAACTTCCATAGCTTCTCTGTATGATCGGATATTAGCATCAGCAGTATCTGCTGGCTGCTTGCCTTTAGCCGCTGAGCTGGATCCAGCTTCAGAGGGAGGTGGCTTTCGGCCAATAGTCTTCTGAATGCCGAAAGAGTCCTGGGGACGTAATGGCCCCTTAGACTTTCCTCTACCGCGAGAGTTCGTGGACATTTTGCTGCAAAAATTCACGAGTTAGAAAATCAGGAAGAGAATTATTTTTGCCATTAATAAATTCAATGTCAAAATCGAATATAGCAAGTTCTGCTTGCCATCTAGCAAAAATTTGCTTAGAAGCAAGATTCTTAACATCTTTTTGTAATATAGACTTTGCAGAACTGCAGTCTATACGAAGTAAGAATTTCTTATTTAATAGATCATCTTGGAATTTATGAATACATTTGATAATAGAAAGAAGTTCTTTCTTTATCGTAGAGTAATTAATCTGAGTATCGTCCCATTTACCAGAATGGTATCTAACAAGGATAGCATGATCTTTGTTTAAGGGATCTATCTGTTTGAGTATACCACCATAACCAATATTACTGGCATCAGTCTCAACAACTTTAAACCAGTCAGGGTTGGCAAGGTGTAAGCAAGGAAGGCATTTTACCTTTTGCTTAATAAGCTGAACAGCTTTAGTGTGGTTGATACTCCAAGGAGTAGGGTTTTTTCTCAACCTTTGATATAGAATCTTTGTGTCTATAGCAATGTTTTTATAAAAGTCAGAAACATAATTTAAAGCACCAAGAAATCTCTGTAGTTGCTTTATATCTGTAATTTCATCAGGAAATTTCGAAGCAAATTCGATACTCCTGTCAATGGGTATAATAGTATTATTAACAATGTTATGACCAAGGAATCGTATTTCTGTCTGAAATAACTTCATTTTTGGAGCAGAAATAACAAGACCATTTTTGATAGCTAAATGTTTAAAAACATTTAAATGCTTAAAATGCTCATCAATGGTATTAGAGAATATAAGAATGTCATCAATATATGAGAGAATAAAATTATAATACTGAATAAATATCTCATTCATAATATTCTGAAATTCAGAAGGAGCATTTTTTAAACCAAAAGGCATAACATTCCATTCATAGTGCCCGAATGGGACTGTGAAGGCAGTTTTGTATTTATCTTTCTCTTCGATTTGAATTTGCCAGTAACCTGACTTTAAATCGAATTTAGAGAATATCTTTGCATTAACAATTCTGTTAAGCAAATCTCTTTTGTTGGGAATAGGGTAACGAATCCATTTAAGGACTTTGTTAAGAGGTTTATAGTTAATAACTAACCGAGGAACACCTCTTTCCTTCTCAGCATTATTATTGACATAAAAAGCTGTACAACTCCATGGAGAGTACGACTTTCTGATAAGTTTTTTATCAAGAAGATCATTGATCTCTTTTTTGCATAATTCATAGTAATTGTTGTTCATTTGACAAGGTCTGGCCTTAGTCGGAACATCTCTTTCATTAAAGGATTCTTCATATGGAAGAGAGACAATATGATGCTTTCTATCCCAAAATGCATTGGGAATATTACTACAAGTTTGACGAACAAATTCATCATTAACTTGTTTTATTTTATTTTTTATGTCATATTTTTCAAGCTGTTCTTTAATAGAAAGCTGGAAAATTTCTTCTTTTATAAAGTTTATCTGTTTATTTTTCAGATCAACTTCCTTTATCTCATTGAGAATTTTAGCCACAGGATTGGTGATAAATTCAAAGGTAATGTTTTTCCCCTTATAACAAGTGGAAATACCTTTTCTATTAATTTCCTTTATTGGCATAAGTTTTTCTAGAAAAGGAGTTCCTAGAATAACATGCTGGGATATTTCTTTTACAACAATAAAATGCAAGGGAATACATGCATCATTTTTACAGATATGAACATCTGTAACCTTAAAAGGCGTTGTAAGAGCTTTGTTATTTGCAGCACTCAAAGTTTGAGTAGTGCGTTCACAATATTTTAAGGGAATAATTCCTTCTTTGACACAGTTCAAATCTGCACCACTGTCAACAAGGGCAATAAGATTATAAATCATAAATTCATTGTTTATGATTAGATCAATTTTTATATACCATTTATGGGTAATAAAAAGATCTATTTTAGATAAAAAGGAATGATCAATAGATTTTCCTTTGGTGGTCATAGCAACAGTTTGAACCTGCTGATCAATTATGTCATCGTCATGCTCGTTTTCACTATCGATTAAACGAGAATGTTCGATCATTTGTTTTTTGAGAATAATCTCATTGTAAGATTTAACATCTTGTTCAATGAGAGCAAGTCTTTGTTGAGTTATTTCGTCGTTAGACTTTAACTCTTTGACTTCATTCTTCAGAAGCTTTAATTCTCTCTGAAGATCGTTTATAGAGACAGCTTTAGGATTAATCCCCTTTCTTCGGGATAAAACTTCTGTCATGGTGTATGGAGGGAAACTTGAAGAAGTTTCATGAGTATCATCTTACAAAATCTCAATAATTTTTGCTTTCACATTTTGGCTAATAGTATCAGTCAAAAGTGATTCAAGAATTTCTTTTTTATCTTGACTGGTCAATACATTAATTGAGAGACCATTCATTTCGATAATAGATTTATAATAATCAGCTTTGCTATTAATAGTACATGCTTTGCAATCGCAATCAGTACCACAATCAGTAGCAGATTTTATAGAATTAATAGACTCATCACTTGATGAATCAGATTCATAATCAGAATTGATCATGATCTTTAATAGAGTCTTTTTCAACCCTTCATCTTTGATCATATCGATCTTTTGTTTAGTATTACACCTATTCGAATAGTGGCCAAGTTTACCACATTTAAAGCATTTAACTTTTTTATTCGAACTTGTGTTTTTAGAAAACTTTTTCCTAGTGGAAAATTGTTTTCTTTTATCATTAGAAAAATCTTTAGGATAATTCCTTTTCGAAGAATATCTCTTCTTTTTATAAGATTTTTCTTTAGAGAATTTTCTTTTGTTATCAGACGGAGGCTTTATAGTTTCCATAGCAAATTGGCTACAAAACTCTCCCAATTGTTTTCTCTCAGATAATCTTTGAGATTTCAATTGATTCCTTAATTTAAGGTCATTACAAAGGGCTAACCCTTCTTGAATACAGGCATTCACAAGGTTACCATAAGTGAAATCACTATATGGAATTATGCCATCATTACTGTTGCGTATTTGTTGTCTAACCTTTTCTGCAAACAGATTAGGAAGACCATCAATAAATTTAGATTTCCAGTGAGCATCATTGGCATCATTTAACTGCATTACTCTGTTTAGAAAAGTATCTTTATACCATCTAAAATGAGTAAGAGTTGGACAACGAAGATTTTGGAGTAAAGTCCTGGTGCGTTCACCATTGTCAGAGACTAAACCCGTAAAATGATCACAAATAGTGCTAATCAAAGTGATAACACTATCCTCAATTTCTTTATTATTTTCAATTTTGACAGCATTAGCAATAACTGCTTTCTGCTCAGGAGATAAACAATGATCCCACCATCCTTTTAATACTCCGGTAAAACCGCAAGTAATAAAACTAGCAATGGTTTTGTCAGTATTCTTGTTTGTTCGGCAAACCGTAGCAAACATAAGCATACGATGTAACTGATCACAGATCTGTTTATCAGAACATCCATCTATGTTCCATTCATAGATGTTTCCTCCACTGTAATTATTCTGAATGATATTATCATTCTCTTCATATAAAACATCCATAGGAGTTGGACGTTTATAATAATATTTTTGAAGATTAGGCTTCTTGTGTTGCTGCTGCATAGGCAGAATCATATTAGAAGTCTGTTGGACATGTTGATCAATATCTTCAAAAGAATTTTGAAGAGCATGAATCTGAATAGGATCCAATTGATCATCAGAATTTTGAGAATAATTTTGGCAGGATTCAATATCTGAACCATCAGCCACGGAAGAATTTCCGTCAAGTACCAAAATGGTATTTTGAGTAGAGCTCTCGCCCTTTTCTTTAGAGGATTGTTTTTCAACTAAGGAAGTATTCTGAAGCTTCTCAATTAAGCTTTGAATGTCTTTCTCAGTCACTTCAGGAGAAGATAATTTAAAACCAGTAGTATCACTAGTGGGTTTTATTGGTATATTGCCTACCTTCTTAGAGGTAGTATCTTTGGGCATTGATTTAGGTAATTTAAGGATATTATTGACCTTGAGAAGAACTTCGTCAAGGGCAGTCTCCATTCTAACCAATTGAGAACCAATGGTTTGAATATAAGCATTAGTATAGTTATTTTGCTTCACAATTTTTTGAAGCTCTTTTATTTGTTCTTCCTTATGATCGATAACTCGAATAAAGGATATAGCATCAATCTTTTCGGTGTCAACCAAAAGTTTGAGCGGTCCATTAGGTGGATATAAAGCACGGACATGTTTTCCCGTATCAGTGATCCAATTTTTATAACCCTCTTCTAGCATGTTAATGCTAGCGAGTTCTTGGTTGATATAGTTCTCAATAAACCATTTATCAAACCATTTAATTTTATTTATCTCTTTGAGATGAGCATAATATTTATCTTTGAATTCATACCTTTGATCAAGGGTATAATTCTTTTCAAACCAAGCTTTGAATTGAATTTCTTCATCATAAGCTTGAACAATAATTGCTCGAACATTTTTATCCTGTGTCCAATCCTAATAGTTTGGATCATCAGTCGAATTGTCATTAGTTACGGTTATAACGTTAAGAGAATGAGTGCCAAAACTAGCATCAGAAGAATAAACAGGATCAATGGGATCAGCCCATTATATTTTATACTCTGGTTTGGCAATGTTATCTTTGATTTTCATACCTTTAATTTCATCATCTCTCTCAGAAGTTTGAGAAGAGTTTTCTCCTCTTTCAATAACTGAAGGAGAACGAAAACTAGAAGATGAAATTCTGGCTTTAATTTGTGGAGTAAATCTAACTTCCACATCTCTATCTGGAGTTTGGATTATCTGATCTAACTCAGTATCCATTATAGGTCTAGGCGGAATAGCCTGATTTAAAACCCATCTATCAGGGAATTGAATTTCATTCCATTTGATTATTTTATTAGCAGCAACATTTGATGTCAACAAATTTGTTTCAATCAAAGTTGTCTTACCAGGCTTGGTAAGATGTCTAGCTTTAGGAGCTAAAGTAGACAATACTTTAAAGTGTATTCGATAGAGGATTGCAATGGTTTCAGAACCTTGCTTGAAGTTATAGCCATAAGTCTTCAGATTAAAAGTTACTGCATCCAGTAAATTTGTATCTGTAAGGGATAGACTTAGATTGGGATAAACATTAAAGTAGACTGGTCCATGGCAAAGACTAGTCTGCATAATGCCCATAAGAGATGGTTGCCAATCAAGACATCTAGCATCTCGTAAAGAGGATATGAAAGAAGCATTTAAACCCTGAAGAGTAAGGGGTTTTAACGCAACCTGAATTAATCCAATATGGATAAAATTATAAGCATTATTCCCTATATAGGGTTCAAGGTCTTCTTCAGAAAGAAACCTGATAGAATGCTCAGTATCATTGACCTGAACGGTCCTTTCCATAGTTTTTATAGCAATTGATGACTTGAAATCAAGCCAACCAATTTTATAGATATCCTTTGGCTTAACGCCTGGGATAGTCCATTTATTGAGTTCCTCCAGATCTGAAGGAAACTCGCTCAATTGAGCATTTTTGATTGATTTGCCCTTTAACAGGGTCTTTTTGTTGTCACCAATGGACATTGTACTGCTCATCGGAAGATGAAGAAGGAGGATCTTCTACTCACTGTTCCTGCAAGAGTTAGTTAACAATAATATGGGACAATACTATTAATATTACTATTATATAGATAATAAAAATTTAATATGAGTAAGACATAAAAGTTTTTAGAATGCCTTCATAGTTAACCTGGTCATAGGTATGACTGTCAACGGACTTTTACGGCTGGAAACGGCCTACCCGGCCAACATAGCCAACGCGACAAGGTGTCATATGAACTAGACCTTGGTTATTCCTAGAAGTAGTCATTCTAAAAATTAAATGAATTACTTAAGAAAATTTTTATATATCCATTTAATAGTAAATACTAATGGTATTGTAATATGAAAACTTTAACTAACAAGCATTACAGAGAACAGAGAGTAGAATCACCTCAGCTTTGAGCCTTCATGGCTCTGATACCAAATATTTATATATGTAATAATAATATATATATATATATATATATATATATATATATATATATAGTATATATATAAATATATATATATATATATACATATAAAATATAAAGCAATATACTTATATACACATATAGCTTATATATATAATAATATATACAATATATATATATATATATATATATATATATATATATATATATATATATATATATAAATACAAATATATATATATATATATATATATTATATATATATATATATGTATTTATATTTTTTTATAGTATATGTATATATATATATATATATATATATATACTATATATATACTATATATATATATATATATATATATATATATATATATATATCATATACTATAAAAAAATATAAATACATATATATATATATATATATATATATATATATATATATATATATATATATATTTAATATATATATAATCTGTAATAATATATATACATATATATAAGTAATATATTTACATATATATAATACAATATATACATATATATAAATATATGTATATATATATAAATAAAATAAAATACATAAATATGTACATATAATATATATAATAGTATATGTATACTCAATATAGTATATATAATTATACATATTCATAAAAAGAGATAAAAACATAT